>CAXITT010001244.1:8338-40362 GCA_964033795.1 Lymnaea stagnalis | reverse complement strand
CCCCCCCCCCCTTTTTGCCCTCAAGGAACAGACTGAAAGAAATACTGCAGGCCAAAACATACAGAATCAACCAAAGTCCATTGGGGGGGGGGGGGGTGGGGGGGGGTGTTTGCCGAATATGATAGAAATTACTTTTCAAACAGGACTGGCCTACCTAAATATGGTACTATTACTAATAGATTACTATTATTTAATTAGTTGTTTCACTCATGTCCTTGATCATTTTTTTTTTTTACACAGAAGTAAATTTTCTTTGTTTGAAATGGCCTTTTTTGTATTAGTGGGAAAAGCATGAAATGAAGGTGGAAATTATTCCTACTGGTGATTAATGTACAAGTTATGTTACCTATTACTATTATTATATTTAATATTTTCCAATTTAAGTAGGAGAAAGTATTATTTTAATTTATCTCAAATCTAAAACAACTTGTACTGATAGTTGATAGATGGGATGCTTTTTTTGGTGGTTTGGCTATTAGTAATACTATTACTGATTACTATTTACTATTTACTATTATATAACTTGTGTGGTCTTATTAGAATTTTTTCAAGTGCGAACAGCTCAACACCCCCCTCCAATGTTTGTTTTTAAGGTCTCACATAACATTTACTAACAATAAAGTTGGAGTGTGAAATAACAAACGTTCAACCACTTTGTTATAAAACTTTTATTGTTGGACCAACACAAAATTTTGACATGAAAAATAAATATTGCACTAAGTAGATTGATGTATACATAGTGTGGTCGGGTGTCCACTGACAATATGTTACAGTTATGGGAATGCATCATTTCTCGGTTGCGCTGCCATTTGTTCAAGCAATAAATGTGCTGTAGTCTACTGCCTACGTGACACAAAACAAATGTCACATATTTTACATGGTTTCATATTCAGCACTTTAAAATGAAAAGAAAGGTTTGTTTTTAAAAGTCAAAACATGCTACAGTACCAGTTGGGTACAACAAATTATTTTTAAAAAAAAAAAATGAATCTCTATCCTTAAAATTAAAATAAGTTGAAAGAACTATTAGAAAAAGAACAAAAACATAATTTAATGTATGTTCATGATCTTTCAACTTACTGCTAGGCCTACTAGGATAAAAAATATTAGGCAAAACGTTTGACGCAAAAAATTTCCAGGAAGTTTTCCTAAACATTTTTTAAAGATGATTAATGTGCAGAATAACTTTCCTAAGACAAGTTTTCGAGTACGTACTTAGATTAATACATGTAATATATATTATTTATGTACATGTAAATATTTGATATTTTTAAAAGTGCAAGTGTTAAGAATGAATATTGATGGCGAAAACAAAATTTTGATTTCATTATGACCATAGGAAAAATCATACGCAATTTTACAGTGATTTATAAATAAAAAATCTTTTAAAAAAAAAAAAAAAAAAAAAGAAAATTAAATAAAAAAAGAAAATTTTGATTTCATTATGACCATAGGAAAAATCATACGCAATTTTACAGTGATTTATAAATAAAAAATCTTTTAAAAAAAAAAAAAAAAAAAAAAAGGAAATTCAATTTACAATGGAGAGATTTAAGGGAAAGAAACTGACAACAACAATCTAGAAGTTCACTGTTTACCAGCTCTGTACCGAACTTGAGAGAAATGGGCTTATTTGAACATGACTACTGAGCTGTGCCAGCTGAAAACAGTCTTAACACATTTTTAGTTTTAACATTAAACACAACTGACTTCCATCTCTTTGAGTGTCTAAGTATGCCAATCTTGGATCTAATTGGAACCCATGTCAAGATCTGTTTTCTGCTGACACATCTCAAAAATCAATTAAATGAAATTTCCTAGTACTGTAATAATGAAAGCACATTTACACAGATGCCTGTCTGAGAACACCGCACACAAATATGACATTGCTTAAGAAGCTGGAAAAGCTAAGACATTTTTTTATCAATAGATGCCTCCAAGCTATAGGTGATGCATGGATTTTTCCAAAAGGTGGTTCAGAAGAGTTTAGAATTCTTTCAAAAAATGTTTGAGATATCTACTACTCCTAGTACTGTACCCCAAACAATTCATCATTTTTTTAAAATTTCTATTTATTTTTACCTTAAGAGAAAAATTAATAAATTAGCTTTGGTAGTTGTTTTGAATTAAGCAACCAGGTACCTGGTACAGATTATTGGAAAAAAAAATTTTTAAAGGAAATTAATTAGCCTGTTTTTTTCTCTCAAAAATTGTATCAGTTTCTATATTTTGATAACTACTTAAAATTTTCATTATGGTTGCTGTAAAGACCTGGTAAGGAGAAAAGATATGAATTTATTATAAAAAATGCAAAAAATACTTTTCATTTTTTTCATTTTTCTCATGTATTGCTTAACAAATTTTTAAAATTTAAATAACATAAATTAATGTATTTCTTTACTCCCCCTTTTTTTCTTTCCTCCCTATAAATCACAGTTCTTTTTTATGCTTTAGTTTGAATTTTTAAAATTATATATTAATATGTTTGTAAAGTTGAACTAAAGTAAAATTAATAATTCAAACGCTAGTTGACATAATATAGATGAAGTACCTTTTGAGACCACAACATAAAAGCAATTGAAACTGTTGACCAGTCAAAGCTGGGACTGAATGGTAAACCATCAATAAAATATATTTACATTATTTACATATTATGTTAAAGTTAAAAAAGAGATTTCTTTTTGAAAATGAAACAAAATTTATTTTAAAAGTTGCCTCTTCTACTGCAAGTACAAGTATGAAATAAATTATGTGCAGCTGAACATTTATCTTAACACTTAATGTTTAAATATATTTTTCCGCTGCCCTTGTAAGTGCATTTTTTTGTTGTAGTTCTTCCATCAGATTAAAAAAAAGTGTGTTTGCAACATGGCAATAGGCTCATTAGTCTTAGACTAAGTCAAGGGAATAGACAGCAGATGTCTTTATTAATAATTATAAAAATCTTAATTACTTATTTTCCAGGGTTATTATAAATTTAAATCCATTATTGTTAAAATTAAACACTGTTCCTGCTTTCTCTCTTCGTGTCTTATTTGCATGCATTTCACATTGCTTACTCTAAAAAATAGCACATCATTGGGAAAAAATGTGTAAAAAGGACATGTTTATTCATTTATATTTATAGTAGTTATAATAAAACAGCAACAATATTCTAGAGACGCACACATAACAAAATAATTTAAGTTGGCTGGTTTGATCTGGCATTGTAGATGCCAAGAATAATAACACATGAAGGGATTACATCAGCAGAAGTTTGGACTGTCTTATGGTTGACCATAGCTGTCCATGTGAATTGAAGTTATGAGATTGCATGGGCTTTGTTATAACACGATAGAGAAAGTGCAGTACCCATCAATCGAGTAAGTGAAATGCAAAAAAAATCTTATGTTTATATTTTAAAAAAATGACATTAAAATATTTTTTTTTACAAAACAGACATACCTTACTTATATTAACATTGGATGATTTTAGTGTGCAGAGTGTGTATGGTAAAATTCTGGATGTAATAACAATGTGTCATACTGCTTAAAGAATTGAAAAAAACAAAACGCTGCTTCAAATAATTTAGTTACTTTATTTGGTTTGTCTGCTTACAGCTACTGTTATGCATCTATCCAATTTGTTGAAATTGGAATGTTTAAAATGGAAATGTCTTGTTTGTGTACATTCAATTAATTTGAAAGAACAAAGTGATATGCGTACCCCCCGCCCCCCCTCCCAATTAGATGTTCCAATTAAGAATAAATAGAGGTTTATTTACAATACTAACTGCAAGAATATACAAATCTGCTTTCTGTGAGAGTCAAGACTTGAAAATGAATGTAGCTGGTACTTCCCACTACACTGACTTGGACAAAGAAATCTGGTATCAATTTAAGTATAATATTTCTACATTAGAAAATCTATGTAGTAAATTGGCAGATGTCATGCTTTGTGAGGTATGGAGTTATGACTTAGAGAAAACTGTTCATTCTTATAGAAAGCGGTTCTAAATTTGTTAAAATAATGCATATATAACTCCTCTTTCTTCTGATGATATTATTATTAAAATATCAAATGTGATGCAAGGCCTAAAAAAATGAGACACTTCTATTAAATAATAAAATAAACTGGAGTTACATCTTAATGAGAACGTACTAGTATTTTAGCATTTACACGTTTACTGACTTTCATATCATATTTCTTTACAAATTAAGGTTTAAACTGTATTTTAATTATAAGTCTAACAGCTCAAATAGCAAAGGTAAATCATTATTTTTTTTGGGACCTAATTTATGAGCTGCAGCTTCTTTTCTTTTCTATAACCAGTTAGGTTATCAATAAATGTGTCTCATTTTTGAGTTTTCCATCACAGAATGCCATGTGACTGGGTATATACAGTCAAGAATTATTGTAAGCACTTCAAATTATTTTATAATGATTGATTTTGTTTAAAATTAATGAATATGTTTATAATGAATGAATGTTTTTTTTATATGATGAATGAACATGATTATGAAGGAAGTTAGCAAGTTCCAACTGATCTAACTGTACATGTGCGATCCATCACCACTGAAACAGTCAAAACTCACCCAAGATTTAATCAATTCATTTCATTATCCTAAAGTGCTAGTGAGAAAATAATGATATCCAAAAGGGAAAAAAAATGCTTCCCCCAAACTTGTTTTGTGAAACACATTGAAATAATTAAAAATAAAACAGGTCAAGTGTTTTGTGACATGTACTTCATCCGAGGCACTTACAATTATTTTCAAGGCTTATGGGTGGTAGGTCATAAAATATTTTTATCTCAAGTAGAAACGTCCTCGCGAATATATAAAAAAAATAATATTAAATTTTTTGCTGTTGTTGCAATTTCCTTATAAAACTAAAATACTTTACCTAAGTGGTAATTAACTTTATTTTGCATGAGCAAAAGCTTAAAAATTTTCTACTAATTTTTTTATTTTTTTCAATCTCATTATTTCCCCACTGTTTAGGTGATTTGGCATCACATGTGGAAACTAAGCGAGACCACTACCAATGGTGTTAGGATGATGTTTGATCATGTTTTATTTTTGAGAAGAGTTACTGCAAGGATGAAATCTAAATTTAGTCTTAGTAAAGCCTTTTTGAAACCAGCTTCTACTTATAACATAATTAAACGACAAATTTGTTTTTTTAAATAAACGTTTTTAAAACTGGTAGTTAATAGCCAAAGTTGATTAAAATTGTATTAATTTAGTCAATTCATACAAGGTGTTCTATAAAGTTTTTTTTTAAAATGATAAATTTTAAAACATAGCATTAGTAGTTTGAGAATAAAATATGGTTGCTTACACTAAACTCTTAGGTGTATATTTATATATATGTATCGGCTAGGACTTGGGTGTGAATATATAATACATCAAATGTCATTTAAATAATCAAAAACATAATACATATATGTATAATAACTGTATGCAGGAATGGAATGGTGCAAGATTTTGTTGTTGAAAAATACAAGTAATGTCTTACATTATGGTTTTGGGTGATTAGATTACAAGCAATGATTTTGAATGAGATTAGGCAATGGACAATTATAAATGCATCAAAAGAAAAGAATGAAACAATCTTCTCCCATTCACAATCACAATGCAACTAGGAGTTCTGGGCTGAAGAAAATATTATGAAAGCTAGACTTATTTTTATATAAAAGGACATATTACATGTATATTAATACTGGTCCACTCCAAAGTCTTTTTTCCCGTATGGACAAAGTGACAGCATGCTACACACATGGACATGGTATATAAATAATGAGATGCTATTTACAGTGAGACGATATGTTGTTTGCTAACAAAGAATGGGTTTGGGGACTGGAGAATGGTATCAGATATGAATTCTAAACAGGGGTAACATGGTGACCTGGTGTATCTGGTCAACTCGGTGTAAAAACAGTGCTAAGAGATACAAATTTAAAAATAAATACAAAATAAATAAAAAATTGAATTTTTTATCTTCTTTAAGAAATGCAGAAATCCACATGAATCAGTTGTAAAGATATTCATCAAAGATTTATGTTATTTTTTATAAAATTGTTCCGCTAAATATATTTCAGTTGCTCTCTCCAGTAAATGTAAACATTAGAATTAATTTTTAAAGGTTGAGATTTAAAAAAAATGTATTCTCAACTCCTCGAATCTTTCAAATGTGACATAAATTCACTGAATAACACCTTTTAGTTACATTACTATTATCTTGAGTACCATTCTATAGAATAGAAACAAACATAAGATTGTTTGGACTCATGGATATTTAAGAAAAGATAAAAATCTTCAATTTTTTGTTTCTATCTGTTCACAGTGGTTAAACAGCTTAGACCATCTTCATTTTCCTAAAGATTTCAAAAGTAAAAGACAGCTATAATAATGCCAGTGAAGTCATTTACATGATGAAACCATGGGAAGTGGTCGGACATAGTATTATATATTATTATTATGTTTAAACAAGAGTATCTACATTTATATTGCACTTCAATATATTATAAAAATTATTTCTTTCAAAAAATAGGATTTGTCATGCTAATTAAATACATTTTAAAAAATTTAAAAGAAAAAAAAAAGATGGCAAAATTTAAAAAAAATAAGCAGTGCCAGGTTTTCACAGAAAACTGAACCAAATTGAACTTTTAAGTTAGACATAAGGATATAGCATCATTACGATTTGACCTGTAACTTATGAGAAATGTATCTTGTGACAACGTAATTAGAATAATGAGCTATTTTGTGAATATGTAAATGAACTTAAACACATTTTTTATAAACCCAATAGGACATGGCATCATAATAAGTAAATAACAGTTTTATAAAAACTCAGACAGTGCCTCTTCACTTGTTTGTAGTAAAAAAGTGTTAAATCAGTTTGTTTTTAAAAAGTCAATAAATAAAATATGGCATGACCAGTGTATCACGACCTGGTTGGAATGAAAATAAGGAAATACAAAAAAAATTAAGATTGGTTGTGAAGTAAATATAGTTCAGTCATTTTGATGAGATGCAATGAAATATATTATAAAAATATGGAATGAAAAATAAAATATTAATTTATGTGTATGACAGATTTTACCATGCCTGGAACTGGATATCAAAGAAATGGTCTTATTGACTCTTATGGCCGTGTCAAATAAACAAAATTTTACCAGTTGTTGTAATAGGTTACATTGAACTCCAACCAGGCAGTATGTCTTCTAACACTGTAACAATGTGACGTGAAGACAGTTTAAACATGATGGAGTTAATGCTAAGGCCAGTTAGAAATGAAATGGTGCTGATGTCTTGATGATGTCTAATCATAGCTGATGATATATGGTGACATCTGATGACATTGGGCGAAGTCTGATGATATATTATGACATCTGGTGATGTCTGATGATATATGTAACATCTGATGGTATCTGGTGATGGCATCTGGTGATGTCTGATGATATATAGTAACAACTGATGGCATTTGATGATATTCAATGATACTTGGTGACCTCTGATGGCGTCTGGTGATGTCTGATGACTTCTGGTGATGTGCTGTTATGCTGATGATGGTGAGATGCCTTCCAACACTGTGCACAAATGTTGCCCCATGTAAACAAATCTGTTTCACTTGTGATCTAGTCTATAAGTGGTTCTCATATTTTGAGGGCTTAAGACATAGTAGAATCCATAAAACAACCAACTACCTTACACAGAAGTTGCACAATTTAATTTTAAGTGGTGCTTTTGACTTTTGTTGTAATATATTACACAATAACAGTATAGCAATAAATACAAACTGGCCATTATCTCCTTTAACCAAGTAACACAAGAGTTCCACTCTTAAAATCAAAACACATGATTTTCAATTTCAGTTCAATGAAACTATTAAATACTCATTTAGAGTTTTTCATTTGGATTTTCCACAAGTGATAGCAACTAATAAAGCTTTACTAATTTTTGTTATCTCATCAAATAATAAAAGAGAATTCATAGGAAAGTCGCTATGAAACACTTGAATGCACTGTAAGGAATCCAATAAATCCAAGACATAGAAGCATTTATGACTTGTAAATCCATGATGCCCAAAGAGTTCTGACTGCTTTTGATGGGCTAGACTTTTCAAGCTTAAGAAATCCTCCACAGAATTCACGTTTGGTTCATGATTAAATATTTCTCAGCAGTATTTATTCTAGTCAGATTCAAAACAGACATTTCATTGTTTTTTTTTGTAATTAAAAAACTTATTCGTGCTAAAAATAAGTCCAATATAAAATGAAATTTGAAGAAACTTTTTACTCCTGTACACATCAATGAATTGTTGCTCAAGTAAGAAACATCATTTTCAAATTTAGTACACACAAGCTCCATTAATATTGGCTGTTGTCTTGTGTGATTTAGTGCATCACTGTATCATTTAATATAAGAGCACATCCATGTAAATCGTCCATGTTGAAAAAAAAAAATGTCACAGAAATATTTGTCTCTGTAGGGCTGCGCAAAGCTGTTCCAGCTTCAAAGGCAGGTAGCCTAATGTAGCACCAAAGTTTGAAATCTTTAGCGGACACAAAGTCAACTGCAAACAAAACTATTTTTTTTTAAATATATTGTCGGAGCTACAAAATGTAACTCCCTCAATCATTTAACACTGAAGGAGTTTTAGCCATATTACAACATTGACAGCAGGAATATTAGCTGCGCTATATAACGGAGATTGAAAGAAACTTAGCGGCACTAGGATGGAACCTCTCACATGGCCATATCCACAAAGTGAGGTGAATATTGCATTCAATGTCCATGTTTTGGAATTAAAACAAAATGAAGCGCAAGGAGCAAATTAACGTTGACACCAAGGACTTCAGTTTTGCCAAAACATTTTTCCTTCTGATTTATCTTTGAAAACAGCTGATGTTCACAAAACATTAAGCATTAAATTAGAAGAACTGACACAATCCCATCTCTTGGAACTTCAACAGCGGTCTCTACTAGGGGGGGGGGCCTCAACTCCCAGGGCAGGCTCCATTTAGAGAGTTCTCCTTGTCAATGATTCAAGTGTTCTAAGAGTGCATGAAAGCTGCTGTTTCAAAGACGGGACTATACAATGGTGAAATCTTCAGTGTATCCTTTGTCTGGCTTCCCTTCCTTGCCAGATCTCGTCTCCATCTCAGTCTCTTCCTCAGGTACAGGTCGGTAATGTCTGTAGAAAATGTCAGTGCAATTAATGAAAGACACGTTTTCACTTTTAAACTTAATTTTGTTAATTAAACACTGTGTTAGTCTGTCGTATGTTTTTTTATTGTTGTCCTTAAAGATTTTAAATTATTTTTATTGTTACATATTTACAATGAAGCCAACATAAAAAAATGTTTACCTTTTTGACCCATTAAGCATTAGAAAAGTTTGAGTAAAATCAAATTTGCCATAGGTTATACATTATGAGTTAAAAGTTTGTACTCAGAAGATAAGGTGACATAAAAAAAAAAAAAAGTCAAGGTGTGCCCTTCTTACCTGTCCAGCAAACTGACAGATTCTTCCTCCTCCGGTGATGTGGCCAGCGCTGGGTGAGCCAATGAAGTGACCAATGGACGGTGGTCATCAGTGCCAGGGGTCTGAATATTTGTATCATAACGGACCCTGGCATGTGGTGTCCTTCGACCTCCTTTAAAATTAAATAATAAATGTATTTGGTTAGTTTTTGTTATAAAATGTTTTTTCCACACTAAAAAATATACAAATTCAAATATATGGTATATATATTTTAGGAATGTTATGAAAAAAAAAGAGGTCATTTAAATATGTACAGAGACCAAAAAGATTGCCCACTCTCTGTCGGAGTCTCACCTCTTCTAGGTCGGCCAGTTTCAGAGCGGAACTCAACAAACCCTTCAGTGACTGCAGCTGCTACAGCTGCAGAGTAAGGGGGCAAACTCTCTGGGCTGTTGGATCTTGGCGTCTGAGCCCGCTCACCAAAAGTGTAGGTGACCTCTTCACTGTTGGTACTTGTAGTACTGGTGCCACTCTGGGTTCTGGCAAAAGGGGGGGGGGGGGTGGAAGAGAGAGAGCAATAAAGATACATCTTTGAAATGTGATGACAAGAGTATTAAAAAAAATTTTATAGACCAAGATGCTAATATAAAAAATAAGTTATAGAGAAGACCAAAAAAAAAATATCCAAAGACTAGAAATACCTCTTTAGTTTAATATAATGAATTATCCCCCCCCCCCCAATTTTTCAGCCCTGGTCAGCATCCATCCTGTGTATGGCACAGGTGAGGGGAGAGAAAACTGTTGCCTTATCAGGTGATGAATAAAAGACATCTGGCTATTAGACAACAGGGCCATGTAAATATAAGTAAGGATATGAAGACAAACTTTCTGATGCTATGGGGAAAAAATAAACTTCAATTTTCAGTGACCATCATGTGTAGCCCACAAGAAGTGATTCAATTTTCAGTGACCACCATCTGTAGCCTACTAGAACTGATTCAATTTTCAGTGTACCATCTGTAGCCCACCATCTGTAGCCATCCTTACCTTGGCATGAAAGTCCCAAGCGGTCTCTTCCCGGTCACCTGACCTCTCTGCTTGCCTCGATGCCGAGGTCTGACCTTCCTTGGAGGCAGTGGTCGCCTGAGCGCAGTGGTTGGTGCCTCATTGCTATCACTCTCCACCTGCATCCGTTGTGGTCTCCTCCGTTTTTCTGTCACATGACAAAAGAATAAATAAATATTAACTCTGTCATAATTAGTCCCATGTGGGCGGGCCTGCGGTTTAATTAAAAAAAAATAATTGAATAATAATTACAATAATTTCTCTTGAAACTTAGTTTAAGACTAATTCAATTTTATTATTTGATTAAAATGAGCTACAAAAAACTATTAGATTTATTAAGAAGATGCCTTGGTAGGGGGCAGTGGAGTCATACAAATGAATTACATGCCATGACTAATACCATTTTTAAAATTCAAGCAGTTTTGTGACAGAAGACTTACGTTGCTGCTCATAGGGCGGCACCTCACAAGATGCCTGTCTTTGTTCATTTGGTTTGGGGGGTGACTGAGTAAACATTCTGATGCCCGGCTCAGTGGTCACCTGCATAATAATAATATTAATATTTGTGTAAATTTATTTTAAAATGTCATTGATTTTTTTAGCCACCAAAAGATTATGTTCAACAACCTGATTCAATGGCCAACTGGGCAAATGCCACCGGGTCTATCAAGATATGGTTAAATTTATGGTAGAATTATCTGCTTAAAAATAGTTTTTAGCTATCTTTAACAAAAGCATCAAATAAAGAGGATGCAGAGATTCTGTCTTCTGGTAGATACGTTTGATTTATTTGATGAAAATTTTTTCCAGAGAACCCAAAGTTGACACCGGTTAAGATTTTCCAACAAATGTTGTCATTCACTTGTCAAGCCATTAGCCTTTTTATCATATGATACTAAACATATCACAGGGGCTTATGAAGACAGACTTATTTATCACAAAAGTAAATTGTAGAAAAAAAAACTAGCATTGATCAAGATCACTGATGAGCTCATGGATAACATTTCATCAATTTCAGACACTCACGGAACTGTCTGTGGGTTGGGAGCTTGAATCGGGGTCAAGGTCACCTTCCGTCCCTCCGTCGGGGTGAGGATCATTCTCACTCTCGTACAACACTGGGGGTGGAGGATTTCTCTTGGCGTTTTCCAGAGCCTCCAGCAGCTCATCTCGACTTGAGGAGACCGTGGTCACACTGGATATCAGACTGTGTCTCTGTGAACCTGACGTGGGAAGACAAATAAGCCAATAGTGGCCAAATTAATTTTAAAATAAACTGAATGAATTTGTAATTGGAAATCAACAAGCACATTTATGCTGTAGAAAGCTGAAGAAGAGGTTAAATCAATGTTGAATCTAACAAGATAAAAGGTCAATCATGTCTTCTACTTCTTCGTATGCCTTTCTACCCCGTCTGGGGCATAGGCCGCCACAAAAATTTTCCATTCATCACGGTCCTGTGCTTTCCTTTCCTATTGCTTCCAGGTATATCACATATTTTGCTTGTCTGCCTCTAGCTCACGTCTCCATGTATTCTTAGGCCTTCCTCCCTTTCTTTTTCCCTGTGGATTCCATGTTAGACACTTTCTGGTGATGCTATCTGGGGTTTTCTAAAGAGTATGCCTTATCCACCTCCATCTTTTCTTTATGATGTCTTCATTAATGAGCCCCTGGTAAGTACTTTCTAGTAGATCTTTGTTGTTGATGGTATTTGGCCATTTGATGTTCAGGATCTTTCTAAAGCATGTGTTTATGAATGCCTGTACTTTCTGTGTAATGCTTGGAGTTGTTTCCCATGTTTCTGCTCCAAATGGCATTCATTGGCCATTAAAAATTTGATTCGCATTTCAATCCATTTATATTTATTTATATGTTTTAAAAATCTGATGAGCAGTTAAATGAGACCAGAAGTAATGACTCCAAAAATATTTTGAACAGGTTGATTAAATATTTTAAAGCCTTAGCACAGAGACAGAAAGCATTAGGAAACAATCAGAGCTTTGGCATGAATACAGGGATTGCACTTATTTGCAGAATGCATCTGTTGAATAATTAGGTTACTGTTTCCTCTTGGCTTAGTAGGTCAGGCCAGCCATTCAGTGATGCAGGCAATTGTGTCAACTACAAATATAACTGCTTTGAAAATAGTACCTTTATCTGTGGATTCCGAGCCAGATTTCATGCTGCTGTGCGGCCGTGAAGGTTGGGAGAACAGCGCATGAATCTGATCGGCACTGGCATAACGTCGAGGGCTGAGGATGACACCTGGCAGATGGGAGAAAAATGTTGAATGATATACATATCAAAATAACTGAATGATAAAAGAGTAGGTTAGAAGTAGGCCTGATTATATACACTAGGGTTTATGCAGATGTGGATGCAGAACCCAGTTGGGTGACCAATGACATAAGACTATTGATATTGCCATTTAAATCCTGCATTATAATTATATCTTTGTATTGCAGGGATTCTAAAATTTAAGAAATTAACTGTTTGTTAGCTGATGAAGGCTTCTTGCCGACACTTTCGTTGTTTTGTAGCATTCTTTTTTTTAGGTTTTCCCATACTATGTTTCGCTCATGTCCATTTTTCTAATGTGATTGCATTCTCTCCCCTTGTTAAAATTATGGGCACCACTTAAAGCCACCATTCTCAAGCTTTCAGGTTATCATGTCCCTCGAAGTCATCATACTTATCATACCCCTCCTTAGTGACTGAGCTCATCCTGATTATAATATCCCTCCAGATGACCCAACTCACCCTGGTTATCATAGCCCTCCAGATGACCAAACTCACCCTGGTTATCATAGCCCTTTAGATGACCAAACTCACCCTGGTTATCAAAGCCCTTTAGATGACCAAACTCACCCTGGTTATCATAGCCCTTTAGATGACCCAACTCACCCTGGTTATCATAGCCCTCCAGATGACCAAACTCACCCTGGTTATCATAGCCCTCCAGATGACCAAACTCACCCTGGTTATCATAGCCCTCCAGATGACCCAACTCACCCTGGTTATCATAGCTCTCCAGATGACCAAACTCACCCTGGTTATCATAGCCCTTTAGATGACCCAACTCACCCTGGTTATCATAGCCCTCCAGATGACCCAACTCACCCTGGTTATCAGAGCCCTTTAGATGACCAAACTCACCCTGGTTATCATAGCCCTTCAGATGACCCAACTCACCCTGGTTATCATAGCCCTTTAGATGACCCAACCCACCCTGGTTATCATAGCCCTTTAGATGACCAAACTCACCCTGGTTATCATAGCCCTCCAGATGACCAAACTCACCCTGGTTATCATAGCCCTCCAGATGACCCAACTCACCCTGGTTATCATAGCCCTCCAGATGACCCAACTCACCCTGGTTATCATAGCCCTCCAGATGACCAAACTCACCCTGGTTATCATAGCCCTTCAGATGACCCAACTCACCCTGGTTATCATAGCCCTCCTTAGTGGCTGCATCTTTCTGAGCTCGCCTAGGTGCAGGGAGGGGAGGTGGAGGCTGTTTCTTGGCATACTTGGCCTGCTTCTCTCTCTTTGAATGGAAAAACGGAACGTACGGCTCAGATGGGGTTGATGTGGTGGATTGTGTGGACTGTTTGGACTGGTAATCTTCCATCTGTGGATACCAAGTAAACAAACATATACCATATATACATATATAAATTGACGAGAGAGTTAACTATTGGATATGCTAGAGCAAATCATTATGTTTTAGTTAAAGTTTATTTTTACTGGCACACATCGGTCACAATGTGTGAAGTTAAAGCTTAAAGACACACAATAGCAGCCAAGAGCTCTCCATGGGGAACTGACCTCTCGCCTGGCAGCTGCCTTCTGCATGGCTATGTCATCCTCCTCAGATGATGATTTGGGCACAGCGGCTCCCTTCAAGGCGATGGTAGTTCTGATTTCAGGGTTCAGGGATTGTTTGATTTCATTGTACGTGGCGTATGGGTTGATGTTTCCTTCATCTTCTGAAACGTATTCAATTTAACTTTTAGCACCCCAATAAAAAATATAGGAATAGTAAGATTCAAATATTAGAGTTAAGAATGAATGCTTGAAAATAGTTACTTGATATATTACAGGTGGCAGCAGAAGCCTTAGGCTTATATCAGTTTAAAAAAACAATTGTGGTAACCCACCAGAACGCCCAAAGCTCCCGTTGTCGCTGGTCGTCTTGTTGCTGCCATCAATGAGCCAGGCACTGCTGTTGCCAGGTAGGTTATCATCACTCTGCAGGGAGATCAGCAGGTTGGCATTACGCTGCTTGCTGATGTGCTCGGGGAGCGTGCTGCTACTGCTGCTGTCCAGTTCGGTGTTCAGCCTTTTGTCAAGGTCATTCATGAGGGAGGTCTCTGCTGTGATATCCCTGCGCAAGTTGGCGGCATGTTCTGAAAAGTATAATTTTTTGAAAGGGTAAAGACACTTTTGGCAAAAAACAAATGCATAGGCCAGGAATGAAACAGGTTATTAAATTAAACCAATTCATATCATTAGATCAAGCATCATTATACATTAATGCTAAATGTTTAGTCCCCGCAGACAATTTTTATTTTCCAAATTATTGACGTTTACCATTGTTTAAACTGAGCCCATGAGATCAAAGATAGGTCACCTTTATATCTGAGCCTGTCCTTTCGACGACGGCAGAACAAAAACATGGCCACTGCAACAGAGAAGAGAAACACAACTGCCGCACATATTGGGACCATCAGGTAGACCTTTTCGTAGAACTCCACTTCCTGTTTGTGAAGGACCTTAAGTGGCTTGATTGTACCTAGGTTTAAAAAAGATTAATGAGATAAATGTATATATAAACATGAAGATCATCAGCTAATGCTTATTTTTAAATAAATATTCCAGACTTCAAATGGATTCATGCTTTCATGTAGTCATGCAAAATGTTAGTTTAACTTGAGCAGTTCAATAAGATATTAAAATGATTATGGTCTCAATCTTGAACTTAAGACAAAATGTTAGTTTAACTTGAGCAGTTCAATAAGATATTAAAATGATTATGGTCTCAATCTTGAACTTAAGACAAAAACAAATATTTCTTTCAAAACTCACTCCCAGCAAATGTCAGTGTGGCAAACTTGAGCTGACTAGTTGTAGACCCCGCATCACTGTGCGCCACAACATCCATGATGTACCATGTGGCAGGAAACAGGTCTTGGACCACAAACAAGGTCTGGGTGGGGTCACATGAATGAGATTATTAAATCGCTGGACATTGGCAATTTAAAACTATTAACGCTATTGTGAAGCTAAAACTTCAGTGAAAAGGTTGAAAATATAAAAACATGAATAATTTGAGGAAATCACTTAAAAATATTGGTAGGTGAAAATGGTCTTTTGTCAGTTGTCGTGAAATTCTCCAGCACTAAACATGGGAGATCTCCATCAGAAATCCAATAACACTATCTCTAATTTTTCACCAACATGGCACTAGAGGGGTTGACAGCACAGTTTTAGCAAAATGTTTACTCCGGCAAAACAAGTTAAAATATGCGAACCGTGTTTGGCGCGATGTTGTTGTTCACTAAGTGCCACGTCTCGTCACCCCACACGTGGTACTTGACTGAGAAGAATCTGATTGGGCAGCCGGATGTCTGCCAGGAATTCAGGTCAAGGGTCACAGAGGTCGCATTCACAGCAGCCAACAACATGCTTTGTGGTGAAATTATTGGAGCTGTAAGAAGAACACAATTTGAGTTCAGACATAGGACAAACAGATAATGGGCAGACTTTCTAAAAATGTTAAACTCAGTTAAAGTAACACATCCCCATATGACAAAGATCTGCTTTGAGACAGATCCAGATCCCAACTTACCTGAACCATTGGTCCTTGCTGTCACTGTCTCAGAATCGAGACTGTCACCAAGTTTGTTGAATGCTCGTATTGTGAACTTGTACTGGGTCCCACACATCAGATTGTTGGCAATGAAAGTTCTGTTCTGTGGCCCTAAGGACAGCGGCTTCCAACCGTTGTGTTCCTTTTTGTAGTTCAGTACAAATCCTGAATGTGATATAATGCATGAGATTATTTAAACACACCATCAGCACTTGAAACTCCGTTCCAATCTATGCTAGGACTTACAGCATCTCAGTAATGTAGGTAACTGGTAGCAGGTTGTATCAAATTCAAGGATTCACTAAAAAAACACATTTTTCTTAATAGATTAAATGAAAGTTAAAATTAACTCAGTTTTTAAGTAAAATGATCAGTGAACAAATTCATTTATAATAAGTTTATTAAATTTGTTTAAGGGAGGGGGGGCATTGTAATGAGCATGTAGGGCTTATGTGAAAACATCAGATTTTTATAAGCCATCGTGCTGAGCGATGAAACAAACATTTAAAAAAATGTTAAATAAAACTTTCATCTCACCTTGGATTGGGCTGCCCCCGTTGCTTCCTGACAACCAGTTGACCTGTATGGTCGTTGTTGTGGTGAGCACCAGATAGAGGTGAGGGGGGTGCGGAGGAGCTGGGGAAAGCAAGGGAAAGATTGATTCAAATCCCTGCATCCATAGACTTAATGATAAAGTAAAACTCTGCCTACATGGGTAAAAGGTCACAGGTTAAAGGGCACTCAGATCCTGTCTTACCACACATCTTTATTGAAAAGCTGCATGAGTAAAAATTTTACAACTGAAAAGTTAAAGGTCTGAGGTTTAGCGACAGGAAATAAGGGCCTAAGTCAAGGGTCACACTTTAGAGTGCAGGTGGTAAAGGGCACATGCATCCCAACTGACTTAACCACATGATCCACATCTCATATGTACAATTGTCCTAGCACATGTTTAACCACACATAGGACCTAGATGTTATTTACCCATCCTACTAAAATAAATGTCCTGCTAATGTCTCCATTTAAAATATCACATGTAATAATTAATTTAAATTAGTTTTTGCCAAATGTAAAAGAAATATTTTACTTACTTCCCTTATGATCACCAACTGTAAGAAAAGAAATGAAGTGAATTATCAAACTATTCTGAATATACCCAGTTTAAATGTAGACGATATAGAGTGACATACACCAGTAGCTTAATGTCATAATTATACACATAATTAACCATAATGCACTAGGAATTAGGGGCTGCACTAAAAACAAATGAGACTATTTTTACCTTGGACACGTAAAGTGTATGCTATCTGGCTACTGCCGTGAGGGTTCTCAGCATAGCACGTATAGTTGGCTGCGTCAGTCCCTGTCACAGATGTGATGTGCAGGGACCCATCTTCTGTCACGCTGATCCTTTCAGAATTGGTGATGGGCTGGTTCCTGTCACAAAAAATTACAGCAATGTCAAGTTTGAAAACTCAATTTTGAATCATGCTCAGATAAAGCCAGGTTCGTTTTTTATTTTTTATTTTTCAATTTCTAGCACTTGTCATGGCTGAATTTAATACAAAACTAGACCCTGAAATTTGTTTCAGTTTAAGACACGCTTGCCCACCAAGTTGTGCAGGGCCTCTAGGTTAAAGAACACCTGTGCTAAATGTCGTCATTTTTATATTTATTATTATCAAGTATATAAATAGAGGTGGGACTTTCAAGATGGGACATTGGATACAGATGGGACATCAGAGAGATGAAACATCTTGCTCATACCTATTTTTAAAAATATTGTTAAAAATTTAACCAAGGTAAATTTCAAGCTGAATGCCATGACTTCCTTACCTTAGCCTCCACTGTATGGTTGGCCGAGGCTTGCCAACCGTGAGACAAGGCAGAATGACATCTTCATGCCAGGAGACTGTCAGGATGTCAGAAAAGCTGGCGATTCTAGCGGGAGCTGAGCGCAGAGTGAGAAACAATCAAGTTTATTCAACAAGAATGAAATACAGTGCAATGCCCCATCCAATATAATAGTAAAATAAATATCACTGATGAAAACGATGTTTACCCCTAAAATAATAGTGAAATAAATTTTAATATTGGTGAAAGTAGTGCATACCCTTAATATAATAGTAAAATAAATTTCATTAATGAAAATAATACATACCATGCATTCCCCTACATTTGCAACCACCTCTTATGAAAAAATAAATAAGATAAGTCAGTGTTGTCCAAACAACTAAGGCACACTGACCAGTGCCAACTAGCTTACTAGCCCATCCTTTCCAAAATCTCTTTCAAGTCCCAGAGACTCACCAACAACCAAAGTGCTGGCACCGATGTACTTGGTACTTTTCCCCTCCCCCATGACGGTGGAAGCGGATGCCCTGAAGGCGTAATCCACCCCACGCAGGAGACCTCCCATCATGTAGTAGGTCACATTTGGTGGCAGCTCAATGATGACATCTTCTACCTGAAATGCCATTAAAAAAAACCCTGACAACTTCATGATGCTTTGCTTTGAAATAACTCATGCAATCATTAGACAGCATAATTGTGTTACCACTGCATTTAATTCCAGTACTTTGGCTTAATAGACTGCTCTCTTAAACTTCTGCACGACTTACTTGGTGTGAGGCACTTTGAGAAGTTATTTATTTATTTTCTACTTTTAAGCGCAAATTAAACTCTTCTTTGATAGAAAGCATTTTTTATAAAAGTTGTTTTAATATTTTTTATTCAGTAATACAGTGCCTTCCTAAATGCATAGTACAATGTGGCCATCACATCCAAACAGTCTATCCTAAAGAGGGGCAACCTTTATTAAAAAATATCTGATATTTTGTTTCATCTATTTTAAGTAAGCAATTTTAATAGGTCAAGAGCCAATCATTTACCTCAGGAGAGCTCTGGTTATTGAAGTACAGAGTGTATTTGGTGATGATGCCGTTGGGGCTTGCAGGCTGTGTCCAGGAGACCATGATGGCGCTGTCGTTTGTAGCCAGGGCTTTGATGCTGGCAGGAGAATCGGGTACTGGAGGAGAACGGAGGATGAAACTACATCAAACTGCTATGGTGAGTTTACTTCAGAATAATATAGACAAGAGCAATGATGTGTCTACTTTAAGATGACATAGACAAGTGCTATGGTTGGTTAACATCAAGATAGACAAGCCACAATGGTGTCTACATCAGAATAACAATGCACAGACAAATGATATAATGAGTCTACTTCAAGATAACTTAAGAAAGTGATTCCATGTGTATTGTTTTTAACTGTCAGAACTGTATTAGGCTTGCTCAAAGAAATAAACCCTACCATCTTCTCGTGTCCTGACATAGACAGGGGTGCTACGGACTCCCTCTCCTTTCCTTGTGTAAGCCAGCACCTGGATGCTGTAGTTGGTAAACTTCTCCAGGGAGAACAAGACGATCTCCAACTGGCTGGACGTCTGGAAATTGGCATCACTTTCATCTGAAGACCATAAATGTTTGAACAGGATTAATACCAATGAGGATGAATTATTTTTTTTTAAGTTCCATACATGACATCAAACTACATTTATTCTGTGCAAGCCTTGGGGCAGATTGATGACATTCTCCTTATCACCAGCGGGTAAGGCCACTTTACTACTGCCTACTAGATCTGGATGATGATCACCAGCCCACGAAAACAAATTTGTATCATCATCCTTATAATTAATTATTCAAACAAATAAGAGGGTTAAAATTTGTTTCTTTTTTAAAAGAAAGAAAAATTATAAAAAATTATTTCAGAGAACACTCATCATTTCTTAGTAACATTCCCATTTCTGGACATTTAAAAAAAAAACTGGCATGTTTTACAATATTGAAATACATCTTTAAAAAATTAGTTTAATACTACAATTGTAGACCTAACATTGCTTCCATAAGTTGAAGTTTCCTGCTACAGCTGAGATTCAAATTGCTGATTTGTTAAATGAATTAACTGCACTAGCATGGTCGTTGAGGAACAGACAGACAAGTTGAGGCACCTACCCTCGTCAAGTCTCACAGGCTTGTACAGTATCTTGTAGCCCTGCAGAATTCCGTGAAGGGTGAACAGAGGTGGCGGGGACCAGGCCACTTTGATGCTCTCTGAGCTCAGCGGCGTCGCCTGAACTCCCTCCGGGGGCTGGCTGGGGACTGAGGAAACAATATTGATAACACAGATATCCAGGATAAACAACAGCCCAATCATAGATGGGGAGCAACTCCTACCTAAGTTTCATGCAAACAGATTGAGTTTGAACATTTCATACGGGTTGCTCTCTAGGGGCTAAGGTTGTTTTAAGCATCTTGTTTCACAGGATTAAACAAGATACCGTTCTCCAGTGTTCTACAACACATCACACATGTCATCACCCTACCACCCTCCAGTGTGAAACAACACATGAAACATGCCACCACCTACCATCCTCCAGTGTGAAGACATTCAGATTGACAGAGGCTGGGCTGATGCCCTTGATGTTGTAGGCCTTGACATGCACCGTGTACTGTGTGAACTTCTTGAGCTTGCCGATGGTGTGCTCAGTGAGTACCTTGGTGGGGTCTGTGCTGTCCTGCACCTCATGGGTCTGGTAGATGAACTGTGCGGGGCTCTGGGTCTCCTTGTACCCAATGTAGTAGCCCAAGATCTTGCCATTTTGAAAACCAATGACGGGAGGCTGGAGAGAGTAAGTTTTACAAAAAATAAAAATAAAGCAGGCTCTTCTCTTACAAGGTATCGACTGACTTATTCATTGCAATTATAAACATGATCTATCAGACTTTTAATTAAAGGATTTTGTAATTTTTTAGGACATGTTAATCTAAAACAATAAATGTTAATCTCAGCGTTATCATAAACTGTGATGTACGTGTGCAAAACAGACAGGGTTTAAATATCAAAACATAATATTTCTTATTGCCAGAAACAAGACTGCATAAACAAGAATTAAAAAATACATTGACATTGGTGTCTGGTAGTTGAGTCAGCATAAAATGATTCAATCTTTGTACTGCCTTACCCAACACTGACCCAACACCTAACACCCCCATCTACCCCATTTTACCACCCACTGTCCCTAGTTTTACACCCCACTGTTCCTTTCACCCCACTGTTCCTTACACCCCACTTTCCCTTACGCTCCACTGTCCCTAGTTTTACACAGCACTATTCCTTTCACCCCACTGTCCCTTACACTCCACTGTCCTTTACACCCCACTGTCCCTTACACCGCACTGTCCCTTACACCCCACCATCCCTTACCTCCCACATGACTTTCAAAGCCTGAGATCCAACAGCTTGAACTGTCACTCTGTCTGGAGGTCCAGTCGGAGCTGAAATGATAAACATACAAAAAATTATAAAAGGCTACAACAATGGGAAGTAACATTTTACTGTTCTTAAGCAATGAGTTGAGACATAAGCCCTGAGTCGACACCTATGAACTGAGTTGACACCTATGAACTGAGTTGACACCCATGAACTGAGTTGACACCTATGAACTGAGTTGACACCCATGAACTGAGTTGACACCCATGAACTGAGTTGACACCCATGAACTGAGTTGACACTCATGAACTGAGTTGACACCCATGAACTGAGTTGACACCTAAGCACTGAGTTGACACCTATGAACTGAGTTCTAGTGGACAGTCAGCTTAAAAAAACATACACACACACATCCCTGGCCACTTTCAACAACATATAAACAGTAAAAAGTGTTCTTTAAAACATTCTGTTCTAAGCCTGCAGTGTGTGGTTCCCATGTTACCTTCTTCCTCCAATGTGGCCTCCACAATCTCACTGGGCTCACTGTAACCCACAGAGTTGTTGGCAAGGACTCGGATGTGGTATGTGAAGGACGGCAGCAGGTTGTCCAGGATGGCCTGCTGTCTGGACTGGGTCACCGTCATGTTGGGTAGCATGCCCTGCCATATGTCTGCAACAGCAACAAGACAATTTATTTTACTCATTCCCAGTGAGGATCTACGACAAATCTGAGTGTGGGTTTGTCTTTGCATTTAAATGTCAAACATTTTCAGTTAAAAAGGAATTTTATTTTACAAAATCAGATTTATTGGTTAATTTTAATTTATGTTAATTTAAACATATTAGATCTTCCTTGAAAAGTGATATGAAGCAGGGAGTACAAGAAATTTTGAAGAAAAACCATTCATGTAGGGTAGCAAGCATGATTAAACTACTAGATCACATCTTTGAACTTTCTCACTGGTAATAATTTAATTTTTTGTTTTTTTAGATGTAGTTAAAAGGATAAAATATCAAAGAATTGTAATCCTTTATTGGTGATATCCAATTTTCAGCACCTTTCTTTCTGGACATCACGAGAAATGAGAAAAGTGACCTAATCATAAAATAGAACTCACTGATACCTGTATTGTTCTTGTACTGGACAGTGTACCCAATGATTGGACTGTTGCCGTCAAATGGTGTCTCCCAGGTGACCATGACACTTCGGCTTGTGATGTTGGTGACCGTCACTTTACTCGGAGGCTCTGGGGGTTCTAGTTATGGGAGATAATAATTGGAATAGCAGGGCTTAAGTTGTTAACAGGAAATAGCTAAGCTATATATCATCTTCATTGGCTATTCAGTCAGGCATATAGAATTTAAAAATGTTTAACATTTTGAATGAGGACACAATTGTACTACATAGCTGCCAGTACAGCAATATTCACATTGCATTAAAACCAAGCTTTCAGGTAATGGTGATACAGATCAACAAATAATGTAACAGTTTTGTGAATTTTTCTAAAGGAAAAAACTCAAAGAGCAGATTAAAACATCCCCCCCACCCCCCCACCCCCCACAACCCCCAAGTAAGCACTACAAATCTACCACCAGAGACCAGGAAAAAAAATTTTGTAATGTCAAATGAACACAAAAGACTTACCATGCACAACCAGGTAGTTCACCAATACACCATTTCCGAAGTTATTTTTGGCATTACAGGTGTAAAATCCCGAATCTTCCCTTGTCGTGGGTGACAGTATGAGCTGTGACAACTTGCCTCGGGGCGTGGACTGGGACTCTACCTTGGACCTGACATGCAATGTAAGAAGTGTTAAGTTATGATTTTACTTTCTAAATGTATATCAATAAATTGCTAATCTCACTATAACTGACGAAACAAACAACGGGTCACACAGCAGCATGAAATTTTACAGTTGAAGGAGAAATGGTCAACAATTTGTTTCAATGTCAAAAACTGATGCCAAATGCTTGTATTTGTTTTTAGAATAAATGGGAAAAGAAATTAAATGAGCAATGAAATGTCAAATATTACAAAGGTTTTAGTTGACAGGCATGGGGGGAAAATAAAGGTCCCACTTCAGAGACTGAGAGAGCTGCTTTGTGATCTGGGGAGCACTTAAGTTTTCCTATTTCAAATAATTGTTTTTTTCTTGTTTTGCATCGTCTGCTGAAGGAGGTGTTTAGCCAAAATGTTCTTTTAATTGGTCCCTTTTTTTTCCCCCTCAAGCCTGAACAAAACCTGTTCCACTATTTACTTAATTATAAACAACATTGAACATCACTAATCAAATGGATATTTATCAACAAATGTAGATAACTCTCAACTTTTTCTTTAAAGATGGAAATAGAAAGTTTTGTTTTGACTTTGATGCAGAAAAATAACAAAAATCAAACAACCCCCTTAAAACAAAGGTTTTTGGTATAAATCCTTTAAAGGCATTTTCGTTTGCATGTATGTCATTGTGCATGATTGATCATTCATTAAGAAGCGGTTAGTTAATGGGTAAACTTCTGGTGAAAACACATTTCGTATTTCCTTCATTTTCCCCTTCAAAAATAATTTTATTTATACTGCATGCCCAAATAAGCCACAAATACAAAGCATGTGGCATCAACAAATCTCCGCACCCAAAACACAGACGAAGATTTTTCCTTAAACAAAAAAAACAGACGAACAAAAGCGAAGTTAATATAAAGGATGTAATAAAGATAGATGACAAGTGAAACAAAATAAAGTCTTATTATATCTAAGTCAGCTCATTGTCACTAGGCCATTACCACCTGGTTTTGAAAAGCCAAAGTAAAGACTCATTATATCTAAGCCAGTTCGTTGCCACTAGGCCATTACAACCTGGTTTTGAAAACCCAATTTATCTGCACACAACAAAAAGAGTTCACATACGAGGAAGAGTTAAGGGTGTCAGTTGTTTGGGTTTCAATGTGTTACCTTTCATTGGTCGCCGATGTGCTGATAGGTGTGCCTTGGAAACTCCAGGAAATGGAGAGAGGTTTGTCTCCCACTGCCTGGCATTCCATTGTGATACTCTGACCTTTCATTACAGTGTAGTTGTGGCGTGGCTCATTGAAGCGTGCAGGGACTGAAAGATACAAAGACTTGAAATAACTTTTTTGCCCCCCAAAGATTTTTTTAGTTCAGTTACAAAGAAACACTAAGGCTTATGTATCTACTGAAATAATTTCAATTTAATAATATCCTCTTTGCACAATTACAATTGTTCCTATATTTTATCTTGTTAATAAGCTGATTTAAATATAAATTTTTCCTCATTTGTGAAAGATCGGAAACATGCAGTGTGTCAAAACTCAAATTCTGAAGATTTGATTTTAGTCAAAATTCTTTAAACATTCAAATTCAATATCTTTCAATGATCCAAGAGCCTTGTTTAGACCCCTATCATGGGCCAATCGCTGGCAGACTACTTCACTTACTGTGAACGTTGAGGTGAATGACTTTACTGATGTCAAACCCGACTCCGTTGCTGGCGTGGCACAGGTAGTAGCCGTGGTCTTCTTCTCTGGCGTTATTGATGACCAGAGTTCCATTGTGGTACAGCACACGGTGGTCCTGGGTGGAGTCAAAGGTCAATCGCTGGTAGTTGCCGGGAGTCAGGCCCTCGGCTTTCTTCCACACCACCTGGGGGTCCGGCGTACCGTCTGCCTGGCAGTCCAGCTGCACAGACTCGTGCAGGATGACAAAGGAATCTTCTGGCTCCATCACCCAGCGTGGAGGGACTTCACAAGGCAAAAAAAAAAAAAAAAAAGTTACAATACATTTAATCCAAAGTGTGATTTTTTTTGTTCAATCACAAAAATAAAATATTCTAAAGAATTATTAGGAAATTTCACTAAGATTATATCTGAGTGGAAAACTATTAATTAAAATATACCATTGAATTACTGTATATTTTATTTCAATTTCTATGATCATATTTCAGCTTAATCTACAGGTAGAGAAAACTTTCCTGAGAAAAAAATTATTTGAAATGATATCATAGTCCTCATAAGGTAATGTTGATTTAAGCTTTTTTTTAAAATACAAACATACCATCAATGTGTAATGAAGCTGTGTAATTGACAGAAGCTGCTGCATTACTGACATAACATGTGTAGTTTCCATCATGTTTGGGTGTAGCTCCATTGATTGACAAGATCGAATAATCCCCCAGTTGCTAAGGAAAAAATTGACTTTTTAAAAAAAAGTAACAAATAATATTTTAAAAAATGTAATTTTCAATCACTAATTTGTGGAGCTAACATAATTTTATGCAATGAGAATGAATACCTGGCTTAGAATATATCCTATATTTCACCAACCTGTATCCTTATCCCTAGGTCCTGTGGAATGACTCTTCCATCTTTCTCCCACTGAATGGTGATGGGGAGATCACCGCTGATTATGGCACAAGTTACCAGGATTCTGTCCCCTTGCTTACGTTGCCGGAAGTGGAATGGGTCAATCACGGGAGGTTCTGAATTATTTTTAAACAAACAAAAAAAAGTTAATTATTTTTATCTTTTAAACCACAAACAAAAACAAGCTACAAATTTAATAGATTGATCAAGTCTTAAAATAACATGATGACTTCAATTTTTCAAATACACAAAGGCAAACACTTTGTCAAACATTAATTGTCAAAAGAAACAAGAAATATTTTCAAGTGTCTGATTTTCAAAATTATTAATATTAATTAAGCAACTGTAAACTCCACAATGTGAGCATAAGTTATTAATGAAGATATCTCAAGCTGCACGCACCCACTACAGCAATATGCATGCTGCGCTCCATCCCCTGTCGTTCCCTGTTCCGAGCCACGCAGGTATACTGGCCAGAGTCCTCTCTTTGGACATGTCTTATCAGCAGAGTTCCATTGGCAAGGACGCTTTGTCTGTGGTTGATGGGCAACTGAGCTGAACCTGGTCAAATCATGGCAGCATGGTGTTAAAAAAGTAACGTTAAATGTGTGAGATATACATTTTGAGATTTTTTCCTTTGGAAGATCCATTCAACTCTCAACATAATAGAAACTGCTCAAGATTTAAAACATCAAAAAAATTAAAATGTCATTTTTAAAAAAATGCAGTTAACAAGATTAATTAATCCTGGTTCATGATTTCAGTAATGATTAAAGAAGGCATAAAGTTTAAATAGTCCATAATTTTTCAAGCTTCTGTGGGCTGAAATGATATTTCAAAGCACATTTTTATTTCTCACATATTTTAGAGCAGTGGTTTATATTTGTTTTAAATTATATATCCATTTGATTTAAAAATATTTCTCACCTTTGTTCCATTGAATAGAATCAAGGGGATAGCCAGACACATAGCACCGCAATGATAAATCCTTACTAGCCGTTGCTGTCACATTAGGCATTGGCTTGATAAATGGATTCCCTGACAATACAGATTATGAAAAAAATATTATGTTACATCAGCTTTATAGATTGCTTACCTGGCCACACCAATTGAATAAGGTACAATACATCATAGAATAAATGAAGTATGATATATGCCAATACAGAAATACATCACAGAATTAATAATCGTGCTGCATGCAAAAACAGAAATATAAAGTTACATTCGCTGTTGGGTGAATAAACAAGTTTCAGTGCACCTGAATACCTTCTAAGGCAGTGGGTCTCAACCTTACTAATGCTGCGACCCTATAATACGGTTTCTCATGTTGTGGTGAGCTTCAAAGATTAAATTATTTTGATTGCAACTTCATAAATATGTGTTTTCTGATGGTCTTAGGCGACCCCTCTGTAAGGGTCGTTCAACCCGCAAAGGGGTCGTGACCCACAGGTTGAGAACTGCTATTTTAAGGTGTATTGATAATCTCATAAAATTATTGACTAGATCAGAAGAGAGACTGAGAAATGGGCCTAAGGTTAAACAAAGATTAAGTCACTGAGAATTTCATCTGAGCCACCTACCGTAAACATTGAGCCTGTTGGTGTGTTTGGCCAGTCCGACTTTACTGGCCCCGTAGCAGGTGTATTCTCCTCCTAAAGCCACCTCCACACGACTTATGTTGACATAGCTCATGATGTCCCCCTCCATGGTGATGAAACTGTTCCAAGCGATGGCTGGGTCCAAGGGGAGGTCAGCTCCATCCAGTGACCAGCTGACCTGCAATAGAAATTGAGGTTCGGTCTAACTAGCCAAAAATGTGTAATCACAATCAATTATCCAATTGGAGATATCCTACCATTAAATGGGCCTCTCTAGGACTATAAAGAAAAGCATCATGCCCAGTTATAGAATACAAGCCTTAGAAATTACAGCCACAACAATATGAATAATTTCTTTACCAGTGGAATAGGGTTGCCGGAGAATCGACAGTGCATGGTGACTTTTTGACCCGTCTGAACAAACTGCTCTTGGAAACCATCTAGCACAAGAGGTTGTGCGGCTATTTTTTTTTTAAAATAGAAAGGAAAAAAAAGACTTGAGATGCAATACACCCTTGAAAACAATTCAAGCTTGCATTTCATTATCATATCAATTATAATCCCCCTAATCAATATTTTCAAGGTAAATCAATAAGCATTTGTGTTGACTCCTATGACTAATTCTAAATTGACTTGATCATGCAACAGAACAAAAGATTTTAATATTCAATAATCCAATGATTCAGTTATGCAGTGCTGGCTTCTGTGCACTTCAGAATAACTTAACAAAAAATAATCCATGAATGGTACTCCTGGGATCTTTGCCTTAACTCTCCAATGCCTGACACACAAAAAAGGCTATTGATTGAGAGTTTTATACAGTTAACACAATTGCATTTTTTTCTTTGGGGAAAAATAAAATGAAGGGTATTACATTATAATTAATATGAATTTAATGGAAAAAAAAAACAACAACCTACCTACATGATCTTTTAACACCTATGACTTAAATATTTGAAGCTGGTACTTACCACCTAACGATAACTGACCAGCTCCTTGAGCTGAATCTCTGTCATTTCCAACAAAACACTGATACATTCCCTGGTCAGCCCTTCCAACTTCCTTTACTACCAATGTGGCGTTGGCCTCAATGTACACACGCTTGCTTACAACCAGCGGTCTGCCATTTTTAAACCAGGAGAAAGAATTGATGGGGTGACCATATGTGGTACAGTTGAAGATAGCAGTATGACCTGCGTCCACTATTTGTTCAGGCGGATCTATTAGCACTGAAAGAGGGGCTGAAAATATAAAACCCTGAGTTCAGTTTTAAATCTTGACTAAATCATATAAAAAAATTCCTTTGTTGGAGCCTTTTGTAATTATCTATTTATTGATGTGTATCTCTGCTTAGTATGAATACTTAGCCACAACTAAATAAAATAAATTTGAAGCTAACAAGTAACTTTATAACTACACAATAGGAAAAAATTTAGAAATTCTCTATATTGGTTACTATTTCCATGACACATAAATTATATCATACAAATCTATATCTCCAGATTTACACGTTTTATTTCAGACAGTGTCATATAATGCATGTTAAGCTTACAAGTAACTGTTAGCTGGATTGTTTCAGAGTCCTGGGAATGGCTGTTGATGCCAGTGCAAGTGTACTCTCCGCTGTCGTTAACTGTTGCATTTCTGATGAAGAGGTTGCCTCCACGCTGTGCCAATCTCCAGCCATCAATGGCCAGTGATATACTGTCTTTCTTCCATGTGAACCTTGGTAGTGGATAGGCCTGGCTGGCTACACATGGCAGCTCAATGGTGTCTCCTTGGCTTATAGTGGCAGAGGTGAGGGGGTCAATTTTAGGTGGCTCACCACCAGCAGGTGGTTCTGGAAACACATTAATTAATTACGTTTTTGAGACTTGCAATGATTACTAGAAGTTATTCTAAGCATTTGTTTCAAATAACATATTTTTTTAAATTACCTAACTTTTACAGAAATAATTACTATATCATAACATAACCATATTGACCATATCAATATCATTCCATATTTTTCTATAAATATAGAGGCAGGGCCTAGCTATTTTAGATAATTGAATATAATTGAAATTGATATCAATTAATGACAATGAACAATGCATCAAACTAGTAAGTTGAAATAAGGAGTTCCTCAGTTTGAAATCAATTTTTAAATAATTTTTATTTGGAGTATTGAATTGGTTTGGTGTTGTTTAGTTTTGACTTTGACATGTATGTACCATACCAAGGAGTTTAAAGTAGCCTACTTAGTATTTACAAATGAGTATGAATGAGAGGAGAAAACTAAAAAAAGTCACCAGAAAAGTATTGACATGGCTACTTTCAATTTTAAATCCACTCTTATATTACATAGCATAGGCATCGGCTACTCCAGGCTTAAGTCATAATTTTTTTAACCAATAGGCAATAGGGTAATAATAGAATACTGAATAGCTTACCATGCAGACGTAAAGATGCTCCTTTACTTGTTCTGTTTTCACCTGTCAAAACATTGCGTGTTACGCAAGTGTAGAGTGCCGATAGACTTGTATCTTCATCTTGCACATTTCTGATGTGTAGCGTACCATCTTGTAAAATACTGACTCTTCCATCTGAAAATCAAAGACTTAAATTTATATATCATCACCACCAGGCCTTACGATTATTCACTCCTGACTCCTGTCTGTTCTTTTTAACACGTCATAAATTAACAAGAGCTAATTTAGATTTTCGTAAAGATTAAGTAGAAAAAATTAATCTTTTAATAAAGGAGAGTTCTAATACTAATAATAAGTGGGAGTAATTCACCCAATCACCCCCCCCAGACTATTTCCTTACTAACCATATTTCTAAAGCTAAGGTAGAACAATTTTATTTAACAGGGTTGTATTATAATTTTTTTTTTTTTTACCTGAATATAGTTCCATATCACCCCGTGCCCAGCCAATAACTTTGACGTACTCTGTGACGTAATGTGGGTTTATGACGCAGCGCAGGACAGCCGTGCTTCCGCGCATGACCCACAAATCGTTGGGAGCCACATCGTAGTTCGTGTACTGCTCTACGAGAACTGTAAGAAGGACGGAATTGTGTTAAAGGAAATGTATGATAAGGCTGTATTCATTAAATGACATGCCACTATTATTCACGTTATTGGCATTTTTTTTTTTTAAAGCTGGACGTAATTATTATGTCTTTTGATCAGCAGGCCTGAACCCTTTCTCCTCTCGATCAATCGCTGCAGCATCAAGTAGGCTTTCCTCCATTGTTAGATAACCCTGGTAATCAATATGGGCGCTGGAGTTATCCACACACATGTTAAATAGGCCCTGCATATTATTATTATTATTTTTTGGTCACTAAATATTCCAGTAATTACGACACGTTTCAATAATATGCAGTGGCGTAGGAAGGAGGGTAAGTTCTGCCAGGGGCGACACTTTTCTCTTTATATGCAGGGGCATCATTTCGTGCAATTGCAGCATTTTCTTAGTGTAAAAAAAAGAAGGGGGGGGGGGGGGTCAAAATCGTCCACCCGATCGGGGTGGCAAACACCCTCTTAACATTTTTGTATCGAGGCATTTTTAAAATATACTTTAAAACCGTGGTTCTTAACCTTGTTGGAGTTGCTGAACCCCACCAGTTTCATATGCGCATTCACCGAACCCTTCTTAATAGGAAAAATAAGATATGATTTTTTTTCTGATTTTTTTGGACCTCCGCCGAACCCTGAGACTGACTCATCGAACCTCTGGGGTTCGATCAAACCCAGGTTAAGAGCCACTGCTTTACTTTAAAAGTTTTTAAACATCCGTACGACTATTATGCTATGACAATGGAGGTGTCATTGACCATGAGGATAAAGCCTATTTTATAACATATTTATACTGTATAGTATTTTCATCGGTGTTGAATTTCTCCTGATTATTATCACAAAATTTCAAAACAATTAAGAAGACATTAAAAACGTTGAGAAATCACTTTTTGTTTCGCTTAATTATTTTTTTTTTCGTATGGTAACGTCTCATTTTTTACGGACATTTTCAAGTTCTTACGGTCATTTTCGGGAAATGGCGTAGCTAGGATAATAGTGTCGCCTTGTAATATTTCGCCACCGTCTTCTACGTGTATAAAAAAAAAGGCCTACAGTTGGCAGACAATTCCGCCCGTCTATATAAAGAGAGAGAAGGGTCGCCACGGGCAAGTCATTATAGGTCACAATTTTATGGACTGTCCGGAAATTTACGGACTTTGGCAACCCGGCCACTTTAAGTCATCCAAAAAAAAAAAAATTATAATAATTGGGGTTTGAAAAAAAACATTTGGCCTCTCATCTTCTTCATTTTTTTTTTCTTGCTTACGTGTGCAAGCATGGGGGGGGGGCGCAA
>CAXITT010001243.1:66792-81865 GCA_964033795.1 Lymnaea stagnalis | reverse complement strand
CATTTTGGTTACACTTTGGTTACATTTTGGTTACACTTTGCTTACACTTTAATTACACTTTGGTTACACTTTGACTACACTTTGGTTACACTATGACTACACTTTGGTTACACTTTAGTTACACTTTGGTTACACTTTGGTTATACTTTGATTACACTTTAACTAATCTTTGGTTAAACTTTGGTTACACTTTAACTAATCTTTGGTTAAACTTTGGTTACACTCTGATTACACTTTGACTACACTTTTGTTACACCTTGACTACACTTTGGTTACATTTTTGTTACACTTTGGTTACATTTTGGTTACACTTTGACTACAATTTAACTACTCTTTAGTTACACTTTGGTTACAATTTGACTTAACTTTGGTTACACTTTGATTACACTTTGGTTAGACTTTGATTACACTTTCATTACACTTTGGTTACACTTTGGTTTCATTTTTGTTACATGTTGCTTACACTTTGCTCACAATTTGGTTACACTTTGACAACACTTTTGTTTCACTTTTGTAACACTTTGTTAATCCTTTTGTTTCCCTTTTGTTACACTTTGGTTACACTTTGGTTACACTTTGGTTACACTTTCGTTACACTTTGGTTACACTTTGACTACACTTTGGTTACACTTTGGTTACACTTTGTTTACACTTTGATTACACTTTCATTAAACTTTGGTTACACTTTGGTTTTTTTTTGGCTACGCTTTAGTTACACTTTGGTTAAAATTTAGTTACACTTTGATTATTTTTTGGTTACACTTTGGTTACATTTTGGTTACACTTTGGTTACACTTTGACTACACTTAGGTTACACTTTAGTTACACTTTATGTACGCTTTGGTTACACTTTGACTACATTGAACTACACTTTGGTTAAATTTTGGTTACACTTTGACTACAATTTGACTACTCTTTAGTAACACTTTGGTTACATTTTGGTTACACTTTGGTTACATTTTGGTTACACTTTGCTTACACTTTAATTACACTTTGGTTACACTTTGACTACACTTTGGTTACACTATGACTACACTTTGGTTACACTTTAGTTACACTTTGGTTACACTTTGGTTATACTTTGATTACACTTTAACTAATCTTTGGTTAAACTTTGGTTACACTTTGGTTACACTTTGACTACACTTTTGTTACACTTTGACAACACTTTGGTTACATTTTGGTTACACTTTGGTTACATTTTGGTTACACTTTGACTACAATTTAACTACTCTTTAGTTACACTTTGGTTACAATTTGACTTAACTTTGGTTACAATTTGATTACACTTTGGTTAGACTTTGATTACACTTTCATTACACTTTGGTTACACTTTGGTTTCATTTTTGTTACATGTTGGTTACACTTTGCTTACAATTTGGTTACACTTTGACTACACTTTGGTTTCACTTTTGTAACACTTTGTTTATCCTTTTGTTTCCCTTTGGTTACACTTTGGTTACACTTTGGTTACAGTTTGGTTACACTTTGGTTACACTTTTGTTACACTTTGACTACACTTTGGTTACACTTTGGTTACACTTTGTTTACACTTTGATTACACTTTCATTAAACTTTGGTTACACTTTGGTTTTATTTTGGCTACGCTTTAGTTACACTTTGGTTAAAATTTGGTTACACTTTGATTACACTTTGGTTTCACTTTGGTAACACTTTGTTTACCCTTTGTTTACACTTTAGTTACACTTTGGTTACACTTTGGTTACGCTTTGGTTACACTTTGAACACTTAAGTTTCAATTTAGTTACACTTTGGTTACACTTTGATTACACTTTCGTTACACTTTGACTACACTTTCGTTACACTTTGGTTACACTTTGTTTACACTTTGGTTACACTTTAGTAACACTTTGGTTACATTTTGATTACACTTTAACTAATCTTTCGTTACAATTTGTTTACACTTTGGTTACATTTTGGTTACACTTTGGTTTACTTTGGTTACACTTTGGTTACCTTTTGGTTACACTTTGACTACACATTGGTTACACTTTGGTTACACTTTGATGACACTTTTGTTACACTTTGGTTACACTTTGGTTACACTTTGGTTACACTTTAAAAATACTTTTAGCTAACTTTGGTTACACTTTGGTTTTATTTTGGTTACACTTCGGTTACACTTTGGTTACACTTTGGTTAAACTTTGACTACACTTTGGTTACACTTTGGTTACACTTTGGTTATACTTTGGTTACACTTTCATTAAACTTTGGTTACACTTTGGTTTTTTTTTAGTTACACTTTGGTTACACTTCAGTTAAAATTTAGTTACACTTTGACTATACTTTGGTTTCACTTTAGTAACACTTTGTTTACCCTTTGGTTACACTTTGGTTACACTTTGGTTACACTTTGGTTACACTTTGGTTACACTTTAATTACACTTTGGTTACACTTTGGTTACACTTTGGTTACACTTTGACTACAATTTGAATACACTTTGTTACACTTTGACTACACTTTGGTTACATTTTGGTTACACTTTTGTTACATTTTGGTTACACTTTGGATACACTTTATCTACACTTTGGTTAAACTTTGGTTACACTTTTGTTACACTTTACTACACTTTGGTTACACTTTGGTTACACTTTTACTACGCTTTAATTACACTTTAATAACACTTTTGTTACATTTTGGTTACTCTTTGATTACACTTTGGTTACACTTTGACTACACTTTGGTTACACTTTGGCTACACTTTTGTTTAAACTTTGACTACACGTTGGTTACACTTTGACTACACTTGTTTACACTTTGGATACACTTTGACTACACTTTGGTTACACTTTGAATACACTTTGACTACATTTATGTTACACTTTGGTTACACTTTGACTACACTTTAGTTACACTTTGACTACACTTTGGTTACACTTTGGTTACACTTTGGTTACACTTTGGTTACACTTTAACTTTATTTTGGTTACACTTTGACTACACTTTGACTACACTTTGGTTACACTTTGACTACACTTTTGATAATCTTTGACTACACTTTGACTACACTTTGACTACACTTTGGTTACAATTTGACTACACGTTGGTTACACTTTTGTTACACTTTAATTACACTTTGACTACACTTTGATACACTTTGACTACACTTTGGTTACATTTTGACTACACTTTGGTTACACTTTGGTTACACTTTGGTTACACTTTGGTTACACTTTGACTACACTTTGACTACTCTTTGGCAAAACTTTGGTTACAATTTGGCTACACTTTGACTACACTTTTCTCACTTTAGTTACACTTTGGTTACACTTAGCTTACATTTGTTTACACTTTGGCAACTTTGTCTATTTAGGCTCAAATAGATTCATTTGGGCGGCCTTTAAATGTCCCTTTAGGCGCTCTCTAATATACACATTTGTTCGCTCTTTTATTGCTTCTTTTGACGCTCTCTAATAGACTCATATTTTTCGCCCTTTAATTTTCTCTTTTGGCGCTCTCTATTATACGCATTTTGGAAATCTTTGAATTGACTCTTAAATCAATCTCTAATATAATTATTTTTGCACCCTTTAATTTTCCTTTGAGTAGCTCTCTAATAGACTCATTTTGGCGCTCTTTAAATGACTCCTTAAAAGCTCGTTAATAGACTCATTTTTGCGCCCTTTATGTGCTTCTTTTGTCGATCTCAAATAGACTCATTTTTTCGGCCTTTTAGTGTCTCTTTAAGTGCTCTCTATTAGATTTATTTTTGTTGATCTTTTTTGTCGCTTTAGGCTCTCTCTAATAAACTTATTTTGGTGCCAATTAAATTTCTATTTAGCCACCCTCTAATTGACCAATTTGGCGCTCTTTAATTGTCTCTTTAGGTGCTTTCTAATGGACACATTTTGGCGCCTTTTAATTGTGTCTTTAGGCGATCTCTAACAGACTCATTTTAACTGCCCTTTAATTGTCTTTTTAGACGCTCATTAAGAGATTCATTTATTCGCCCTTTAATTTTATTTTTAGGCGCTAGTTATAGACTCATTTTTTCATCCATTTTTGGTTGTAAAAGTATATGTTTTGAAGTTGGAGATTTAGGTGTATCTGTACTTAACGTATTTCTTAGAGGTTGTTGCTTCATTTCAGTTATCGTTCTTTTAACCGTAGATGTAATTTCATTTTTAGTTGTATGTATAGATGTAGTAGTAGCTATAGCTATGAACTTAGCCCACTAGTAGTATATAATGTCAGGACTATTTGATGTAAACTATATATTATTTTGCGTACACATATGTTTTTATGTGGCGAAAACTACAATTCAAACACGATGCAGATAAAAATAAATCTTTTAATGTACTGAATTAGAAAGAACATTTCGCCACAAGTAAGTGCGCCCCACTCATGTGTTCCAAATAACTGTGCCACCCACTGTGCACCCACGCCTATGCCAAACTAACGATTCTCAAAAAGACGCACTAATCATTTCTACCAAAGTGAATGTGTCTGTCCAATGAGCTTCACCTGTGTTAACGATGAGCATTGAAGTAGGATCGGTCAGATGAAAAAGTAAACAATAATGTTATGCTTGAGTGGTTTGCCCGAAAATTTTCGCATCACCAGTACAAAAATATTTTCCTTTCAATTCAAATCTGAGCATTGTCCAATATTTCCTAATGAATTGCTGTTGACATTGAATTATGACATTTAATTGGATAAACTTTTACTTATTAGGGTTTTAGAAAAAAAAGAAATCATTATTTATATATTTAATAATCTTCTCCCCTTATCCCCCCCCCACCCCAAAGTCACCAATGTAGTGAACTTTTTGTGTGTCAAGTCTTGTCAGATAAAGTGTAGTTGGATTGATCTCTTAGTTCTCAGCAAGGGGTCACTGTTATGAGTTGTAGTGGCGTGTGCTTCAAACCAGTGTGTTCAGCGTGTATCAATTCAGCTTTTGTTGGAGGTAACAAGACTCTTTTCTGTCAAGTAAGTCAATGCTTTTTGTAAAATCCCATCTTGGATTTTTATCAGGATACGTACTATGAAAAAAAACAACTGTTGGCCATTCTTTATTAACAGCAAGCATTGTTAATAATTAAACGCTTTCAAATAAATGATAGCTCACTTTTAATTGGACATACAGAAACATAATGTTAAGTAACCTTGCAAGGATTATGAAGGATAATTAGTATACAATGTGAGTCGTAACTGTTAATTTCATTTTTTAATTACTGCAACTGGTCACATGGCATTAAAGGATAACTTCACATGGCAGGACGCAGGTTACCAAATGTTACTTTCAACTGGAAGGATTAAGGGTACTAAATGCTACTTTTAACTGCCTGAAATTAGGGTGCCAATTCGCACTTGCATCTTGCAGGACACTTTGTACCAAATGATACTTTTAACTGGCTAGACGCAGGGTGTCAAATGCCACTTGTATAGAGAACATATTTCAAGTGGCCGATACATCGGTTTGAAGCGATCGCTCAATTGACTATAGATTTGAAACACAATCTGGTAAATATAATATTACTATATGTACATATTATTGTTAAATGAATAAATTTTGCGTATTAATCAATAAATGATAGTACATGCAGACATTGCATATGAATGATGTTGTAGATGCACATGTACATGAATTTGTAGTTTCTGTTACAGATGCATTTTTATATGTAGATATAGCTGTAGTTGTAGATGTAATTGAAGAAATAGTAAATGTAGTTTTTGTAATTGTATTTTTACATATGGTGTATTTGTATTAATACCATTGGAGGGAATTGTAATTTTCGTTGCAGAAGCAGGTGTTCTTGATTTGGTCAATGTAGGTTTGAAGCTTACTTGAAGTTGTAGCTTTATTTTTAATTTGAGTTCTTTAAAATTTTGTTGTACTATAAGCTGCAATAGCAAATGTCGCTGTAGTTTAGTTTTATTATATGTATACAGTGTTGTAGGTGATGTAGTAGCAGATATAATATATATTTTTTTTAAAATTTAGGTTGACTATTTATGGAGGGTGCAGAAAAAACAGTAATTATACAGTCTATACTAGGACCCCATGATAACAGCAGAAATAAAATGTGTAGGCTACGCTGGACAGGACATTTTAAAAGATTGCAAAATGACAAAGTTGAGTAAAGAGGGTACCTCACTAAAATCGGACAACGGCTCCAATGCAGATCTAAGCTTAGATTGATGCATGATGTGGAAAACGATATACAGAAGATGGTACCCAGAACATGGAAAAGAAAAGCATTAGTTAAGTCTGTTTGAAAACTAATAGGGAGTCAGGTCAAAGACTTACATGGACTTTAGTGCGAACGGTATGGATATTATTGTAGATGTGGTTGTAAATATGTGAATGTAGTTATTGATATATGTGTAAATATAATTAATGTAGCTGTAGTTGTAGCTTTGGTTGTACTTGTAGTTGTAGTTGTTGAAGTTGAAGATGTCATTCCTTTTTTATATTTAGTGAGAGTGGTAGCCTACAGTCTGCAAATAAAAGAATAGAATGAAGAAGATACACCACTTAAGCCACAGAGGAAACGGCTTAAAGGTATCGATATCATTGTAGATGTAGTTGTAAATATGTTAATGTAGTTGTTGATATATTTGTACATATTTTTTAATGTAGCTGTAGTGGTAGATGCATTTATTTTTTGTAGTTGTACTTACATATGTACTTGCAGTGTTGTAGTTGATGAAGTTGAAGATGTAATTTCTTTTTTAAGCTACGCCCGGCAGGACGTTAGAAATAATTCCAAATGAAAGAGGGGAGTTAAGAGGACACACCACGTAAACACCAGAGAAACGGCTTAAAGGCAAACCTAAGCATAGATAGATAGATGTTCTGGTGAAAGATCTACAGAAGCTGGGGGCCAAAGCATGGAAAAGAAAACCTTTAGTTAAGTCTGAGTGTAGCATATGTATTTGTTGTTATATATATATATATATATATATAGATGTCGTTGTACAAACAATTTTACATATAGTTTACATAGCTTTGGTTGTAGATACATTTGTTTTGTAGTTGTGGTTGTGGCCCTACTTGTGGTAGTTGTTTTGATTTGAAACATTTAATTTTATCTTTCATTTTATTTAAAGTTTTATATTTAGTTGTAGTTTTTGTTGCAGTTGTTCATGCGGTTATAGGTGTATTTGTAGTTATAGTGCTTTTCGTGTATTGTAGCTATATAAGTAGCTGTAGTTTTAGATACATGTTCCATTGTAGATGTAGTTACAGTTGTAGAAGTGGATTTAAAAGTATTTTTTCATTGATATAGATAAACATGAAGTTCATGATTTATATTTAGATCAAGGGTAGGCTACGCTCAGCAGGGCACTGGAAAGAATTGCAAATAAAAGAGGGGATTGTAGAGGGTAGGCCTACATCACGAAAACTACAGAGAAAACGGCTCAAAGACATACTTAAGCTTTGATGGATAGATGGGTATGAAAAAGATCTACATAAGCATGGAACCAAAGCATGGAAAAGGAAAGCATTAGTTAAGTCTGAGTTAAAGGTAATAGTGAAGCGGGCCAAAGCCTTACATGGACTTTAGTTTGATCGGTAAGGATATTATTGTATAAAATTAAGTTGTAAAATTGTCAATGTACTTTTAAATTTATTTTTAAATATAGTTTTTGTAGTTGTATTGCTAGCTTTGGTTGTAGATGCAGCTGTTTTTGCTTATTTTGAGTAGATGTACCTATAGTTTTCGTTAGTGCAGTTAAAGATGTAATCCCTGTTTTTTATTTTTGTTAAATGGTAGGCTACGAAAAGCAGGACTTTTCAGTATCTTTAGTTTAGTTTGAGTAGATGTATACATAACTCCATTAGATATAAATACAGTTGTAGTTAATATAGTTTAAGAAATAATTCATGTGTTATATTTGCCGATAGGCAGTACATTTAGAGCCAACCAAAAAGGAAATGAAGAGAGTACTTAACTTAAAGCCCTGGGGTAAAAAGGACTCAAATGAATACCTAAGCTTCGATGGATAGATGTTGTGGGAAAAGATCTACAGAAGCTGGGAATCAATGTATGAAAAGGAAAAGTATTAGGACTCAGTGGAAGGTAGCAGTGAGATGTATATGTAGTTGTATCTTTTGTTACGGTTAAATGCAGTTTTAGATTTATTTGTAGTTGTAAATGCTCTTCATGTATTTCTAGCTAAGGATGTTAATGTAGTTCCATTACAAAATACTTTTTGTATATAGAGGAGACATTTTGTATGTCTATATATGTGTACCTCTATTTGTTGCAGTTGCCGTTGTAGACATATTTGCCTGTTTAGATGAAGTTTTTTGATGTTATTTACGATGTAGATTCTGTTGTTGTAATTTCAGCTTTAGAGGAGCTGTAATTTTATTTGCAGTTGGCAAATATGGATTTAATTGCTGTTTCAGAAGTAGTTTTTGTATATGTATGAGTAGATTGTTATGTCCTTAGAGTAGTGCCTTTATTAGTATTTATCCCTTTTATGAAGTTATTGTTTCAGTTGCATTTATAGAGATTTTCGGCGTTGCAGATGTAGTTATTGGTGGCATTTAATATGTAGAAATTGTTTCTGTAACTGTAGCTTTAGGGGTAGATCTAATTTATTTGAAGTTCCAAAAACTAGTTGCAGTTGCCATCATAGAAGTAATTTTTATATGTTTTGGAGAAGTGTTGATATGTATATAGTTGTACCTCAATTTGAAGTTATCCATCTTTATGTAGCTGTAACGTATGTGACAGTTTGCCGGTGTAGATGTAGTTATTGATTTGTATTTTGTTATTGTAGCTTTAAGAGTAGGTGTAATTTTATTTACAATTGCAAAATGTAGATATAGTTACCGTTGTAGAAGTAATGTTGGTAGATGTAGGAGAAGTTGTATGTGTATATATAGTTCCAGTTTTAGTTATAGAAGTAGTTTTGGTAAATTTAGGGTAAAAAGTATATGTTCATATAGTTGAAGTAATAGTTTAAGTTGCAATTGCAGATATATTTGCCGATTTAGAAGGAGTTATTAATGTTTTCTGCGATGTAGATATTTTTCATGTAGATGTAGCTTGAAAAGTATGTGTAATTTTATTTCTCGTTGCAAATGTAAATGTAGTTGCCTTTGTAGTAGTTATTGTAGATGTAAGAGAAGTTTGATATGCATGTATAAGTGCACCTCTTTTTTTGTAGATGTAGCTTGAAAAGTATGTGTAATTTTATTTCTCGTTGCAAATGTAAATGTAGTTGCCTTTGTAGTAGTTATTGTAGATGTAAGAGAAGTTTGATATGCATGTATAAGTGCACCTCTTTTTGTAGGTATCTCTTTTTATGTAATCTTTTGATGTAGTTATAGTTTTAGTTGCAGTTGCAGATATATTTCCGATGTAAATTTAGATATATTTGTTTTTAGCGTTGTAGATTTATTCCTGTAATTTTAGCTTGATCTTTACGTGTAATTATATTTACAGTCCAAATGTAGATGTAGTTGGCGTTAAAGAAATAGTTGTTGTTAATGTATGAGAAGTTTTGTATTCATGTATAGGTTTACCTCTATTTGTATTTATCTCTCTTTATGTGGTTATAGTTTTATTTGCATTTGCAGATATATTTGCCGATGTAGATGTAGTTAAGTTGCAGTGGTACATGCATTTCTATGTATGTATTCGTAGATATGGTGCCCTTCATATATATGTGGCTATAGAATCAGTTGATTAGTTTTTAGATACATGCAGAATTGTAGATACAGTGGCAGTTGTAGAGTAGATGCAAGAGTAATTTTGTAAAAGATGTAGTTAAGGATGTAATTTGTTTTATATTTCGGCCAATGGATAGGCGACGCTTGGCATGACATTTAGAAAGAATTCCCAGAGGAAACGGCACAAAATCATACCTAAACGTTGATGGATAGATGTTGGTGAAAAATGTTTTACAGAAGCCGTAAACTGAAGCATTGAAAAGACAAGCATTAGTTAAGTCTGAGTGGAAGGTAGTAGTGAGGTAGTCCAAAGAATTATATGGGGTTTAGCACTATCGTGGTGGATATTGTTTTAGATTTAGTATGTACATTTCAATTTACATGTAGTTGTGGTTGGTGTAATTAAAGGTGAAATTTCTGTTTCATATTTAGGACATAGTGTAGGCTACGCACCGTATGACACTTATAAGGAATTCCAAATGAAAGAGGGGAGTGAAATGGAACATCACGTAACACCAGAGGAAACGGCTCAAAGTTATCCCTTAGCTGCAAGGGATAGTTGCTGTTGGAAAAGTTCTAAATAAGCAGGCAACCGAAGCATGAAAAAGAAAAGCATTAGTTAGGCCTGAGTGGAAGGTAGTAGTAAAGCAGCCAAAGCCTTTAATGGGCGGTAGGGACAACAGAATGGATATTGTTGTAGATGCAGATGTTGTTGCATATGAAAAGTAGTTGATGATTGGTAAATGTAGTTTTATTTAGCTGTAGTTGTAGCTTTGGTTGTAGTCGAATTTATTTTGTAAGTGTACTGATATCTTTTCTTGTTAGTGTAATTGATTCAATTTGATATAGCTTTATTTGTAGCTTTGGTTTTTATTTAGTTGTACCTGCATTTTAGGTGTAGTTGTAGCTTTAGTTTAGTTTTAGTAGATGTAACTTCAGTAGATGTGCCTACAGTTGGAGTTTATATAGTTTAAGATGTAATTCCCGTTTTATTATTAGGACAAGGAGTGGACTATATTCGACAGTACACTTAGAGATAAAGCAAACTGATAAAAGGCAATGAAGATGGTACTTTACTTAATCCCCAGAGGAAGAAGGTTCAAACTATACCTCATCTTAGCTGGATAGATGTTGTGGAAAAAATCTACAGAAGCTGGGAACCAGAGCGTGGTCAAGAAAGTCATAAGCTAGGTATAAGTGAGTTTTACATGACATTGTAGTTTTTGTTAAGGCTACATGAATAGTTTGTATGTAGGCCTACATATAGCTTTAATAGTTTTGAAGTTATCTTTCGTTATGTAGTTATTTTTTTGGTTTTGGTTGCAGTTTTGGACAACAGATTGGTTACACTTTGGTTCCTCTTTTGCTAGACTTTGACTAGAATTTTGTGACACTTTGCTTACACTTTGTTTACACTTTGTTAAATTTTGGCTGAATTTTGGATACACTTTGCTTACACTTTGTTTACACTTTAATTACACTTTGGTTCCACTTTTGCTACACTTNTGGGAACCAGAGCGTGGTCAAGAAAGTCATAAGCTAGGTATAAGTGAGTTTTACATGACATTGTAGTTTTTGTTAAGGCTACATGAATAGTTTGTATGTAGGCCTACATATAGCTTTAATAGTTTTGAAGTTATCTTTCGTTATGTAGTTATTTTTTTGGTTTTGGTTGCAGTTTTGGACAACAGATTGGTTACACTTTGGTTCCTCTTTTGCTAGACTTTGACTAGAATTTTGTGACACTTTGCTTACACTTTGTTTACACTTTGTTAAATTTTGGCTGAATTTTGGATACACTTTGCTTACACTTTGTTTACACTTTAATTACACTTTGGTTCCACTTTTGCTACACTTTGACTAGAATTTGGTGACACTTTGGCTACACATTATCTAAACTTTGTTAAATTTTGGCTGAATTTTGGATACACTTTGCTGACACTTTGTTTACACTTTAATTACACTTTGGATCCACTTTTGCTACACTTTGAATCGAATTTTGTGACACTTTGGTTAAACATTATCTACACTTTGTTAAATTTTGGCTGAAATTCGGTTACACTTTAAATACACTTTGGTTTTACTTTTGCTACACTTTGACTAGAACTTGGTTACATTTTGGATATACTTCGGTTACACTTTAGTTACCAGTTGGTTACACTTATGTAACACTTTTAAGACACTTTTGCTAAACTTTGACTACAATTCGGTTACACTTTGGCTTGACTTGGGTTACACTTTAGTTACACGTTGGTTACACTTTGACTATAATTTGACTTCACTTTGGCTACACTTTTACACTCTGGCTGTACTTTGGCTAATTTTTTCCTACACTTTAGGTAAACTGTGACTACACATTGATTTCACTTTAACAAGAATTTGGTTAAACTTTGATTACTCCTTGCTTACACTTATGTTACACTTTTGTTACACTTTCGCTACAAATTGTAAACTCTTTGGCAAAATTTTGGCTGAACTTTGTTTTAACTTTGTCTACACTTTGATTACACTTTTGTTACTCTTTGGTCATACTTTTGTTTCATCTTGTTTACAATTTGATTACACTTCGGTTACACATTTGTTACACTTTGCATACACTTTCGTTACACTTTGGTTACACATTTTTTACAATGTGGCTATACTTTGGTTACACTTTTCTTACACTTTGGTCATACTTTGGTAAAACTTTGGTTACACTTGTGTTAAACTGTTCTATACATTGGACACACTTTGCTCATTCTTTTGCTACACTGTAACTTTCGCTAAAATTGGCTAAACTTTGTTTACACTTTGTTTTTACTTTGGTTACTTTTTTGTTCCACTCAGGTTACACTTTGGCTACATTTTGGTTAAACATATGTTACACTTTGGTTAAACATTGGTTACATCCTGGTGACACTTTGGCTACAACTTTGCTACACTTTGATTACACTTTTGTTACACTTTTATTACATTTTGGTAACACATTGGCTACACGTTTGAATACACTTTGGTTACACTTTGGCTACATTTTGGCTATAGTTTAGTTACATTTTGGTTAACGTTTGGTTACACTTTGGTTACTCTTTGTTTAACCTTATGTTACACATTGGCTACACTTTGGCTACATTTCAATTAGACTTTGGTTACACTTACATTACATTTTATTTACAGTTTTGGTAAATTTTGGCTACATTAAGGCTACACGTTGGCTACACTTTAGCTACAGATTGGTTACATTTTGGCTACACTTTGGTTCCACTTTGGCCATCCTTTGATTACAATTAGGATAAATTTTGGCTTTACTTTTGCTACACTTTGGTTATCTTTGGGTTACACTTTGTTTACACGTTAGCTTTATTTAGTTTACAGTTGGGCTTAGAATAGTTACACGTTGGTTAAAGTTTGGTTACACTTTGGCCACCTTTTGCTTACACTTAAGTCACACTTTTGCTACACTTTAATTAAACTTTGGCTACACTTTGGCTACACTTTTGCTACATTTTGTTTACACTTAGGTTACACATTGGTTTCCATTTGTTTACACTTTAGCCACACTTTGGTAACACATTGGTTACACTTTGGTTACACTTTGGTTACATTGCGTCTACACTTTGGTTAAACTTAAGTCTCACCCTAGTTACACTCTGGTTACACTTTGGCTACACTTTAATTACACTTTGGTAACACTAAGGTTACACTTTTATTACACTTTGGTTACACTTTCGTTACATTTTGACTACACTTTGTTAGTTTTTAATTACACTTTGGTTACACTTTGGTTACACTTTGGTTACACATTGGTTATACTTTGACTACACTTTAGTTACACTTTGTATACACTTTGGTTACTCTTTGACTACACTTTGTTTACACTGGGGTTACAGATTGGTTTCACTTTGGTTACACATTTACTACACTTTGTTTACACTTTGGTTACTCTTTGGTTACACTTTTGTTACACTTTGGTTACACTTTGACTACACTTTGATTACATTTTGACTACACTTTGGTTACACTTTGACTACACTTTGACTACATTTTGACTACACTTTGGTTACACTTTGGTTACACTTTGGTTACACTTTGGTTACACTTTGGTTACACTTTAATTACACTTTAACTACACTTTGACTACACTTTGGTAACACTTTGGTTACACATTTGTTACACTTTGGTTACACTTTGGTTACACTTTGACTACACGTTCATTACACTTTGACTACACTTTGGTTAAACTTTGGTTACACTTTGTTTACACTGGGGTTACAGATTGGTTTCACTTTGGTTACACTTTGACTACACTTTGTTTACACTTTGGTTACTCTTTGGTTACACTTTTGTTACACTTTGGTTACACTTTGACTACACTTTGATTACATTTTGACTACACTTTGGTTACACTTTGACTACACTTTGACTACATTTTGACTACACTTTGGTTACACTTTGGTTACACTTTGGTTACACTTTGGTTACACTTTGGTTACACTTTGGTTACACTTTGGTTACACTTTAACTACACTTTGACTACACTTTGGTAACACTTTGGTTACACTTTGACTACACTTTAGTTACACTTTGGTTACAGTTTGGTTACAATTTGGATACACTTTGCTTACACTTTGGTTACACTTTGGAAACTCTTTGTTTACACTTCGACTACACTTTTTTACACTTTGGTTACACTTTCGTTACACTTTGACTACACTTTGTTACTTTTTAATTACACTTTGGTTACACTTTGGTTACACATTGGTTACACTTTGACTACACTTGGTTACACTTTGGATACACTTTGGTTACACTTTAACTAAACTTTGGTTACACTTGGACTATACTTTGGTTACACATTGGTTTAACTTTGGTTACACTTTGACTACACTTTGGTTATACTTTGGTAACACCTTAACTACACTTTGGTTACACTTTGACTACACTTTCGTTACACTTTGACTACACTTTGGTTACACTTTGGTTATACTTTAGTTACACTTTAACTACACTTTGATTACACTTTAACTACACTTTGGTTACACTTGGACTATACTTTGGTTACACTTTGACTTAACTTTAATTACACTTTGGTAACACTAAGGTTACACTTTTATTACACTTTGGTTACACTTTCGTTACATTTTGACTACACTTTGTTAGTTTTTAATTACACTTTGGTTACACTTTGGTTACACTTTGGTTACACATTGGTTATACTTTGACTACACTTTAGTTACACTTTGTATACACTTTGGTTACTCTTTGACTACACTTTGGTTACACTTGGACTATACTTTGGTTACACATTGGTTTAACTTTGGTTACACTTTGACTATACTTTGGTTATACTTTGGTAACACTTTGACTACACATTGGTTACACTTTGACTTCACTTTCGGTACACTTTGACTAAACTTTGGTTACACTTTGGTTACACTTTGG
>CAXITT010001243.1:6348-36415 GCA_964033795.1 Lymnaea stagnalis | reverse complement strand
TGATGTAGCTGAAGCTGTAGATATAGATTTAGTTGTAATTGTTGTAGTTGCAGCTGTAGATATAGATTTAGTTGTAATTGATGTAGTTACAGCTGTAGATATAGATTCAGTTGTATATGATGTAGTTGCAGCTGTAGATATAGATTTCGTTGTAATTGATGTAGTTGCAGCTGTAGATATAAATTCAGTTGTAATTGATGTAGTTGCAGGTGTAGATATAGATTTTGTTGTAATTGATGTAGTTGCAGCTGTAGATATAGATTCAGTTCTAATTGATGTAGTTGCAGCTGTAGATATAGATTTAGTTGTAATTGATGACGTTGCAGCTGTAGGTATAGATTTAGTTGTAATTGATGTAGCTGTAGATATAGATTTAGTTGTAATTGATGTAGTTGCAGCTGTAGGTATAGATATAGTTGAAATTGGTGTAGTTACAACTGTAGATATAGATTTAGTTGTAATTGATGACGTTGCAGCTGTAGATATAGAATTAGTTTTAATTGATGTAGTTGAAGCTGTAGATATAGAACATTTGTAATTGATGTAGTTACAGCTTAATATATAGATTTAGTTGTAATTGATGTAGTTACAGCTTACGATATAGATTTAGTTGTATTCGAAGTAGTTGCAGCTGTAGTTATAGATTGAGTTGTAATTGATGTAGTTGAAGCTGTAGATATAGATTTAGTTGTAATTGATATAGTTGCAGCTGTAGATATAGTATTAGTTGTAAATGATGTAGTTGCAGCTATAGATATTTGTTCAGTTTTAATTGATGTAGATGCAGCTGTAGATATAGATTTATTTGTAATTGATGCAGATGCAGCTGTAGATATATAATTAGTTGTAATAGACGTATTTGCTGCTGTAAATATATATTTAGTTGTAATTGATGTAGTTTCACCTGTAGATATAGATTTAGTTGTAATTGATGTAGTTGCAGCTGTAGATATAGATTCAGTTGTAATTGATGTAGTTTCAGCTGTAGATATAGATTCAGTTGTAATTGATGTAGTTATAGCTAAAGATATATATTTAGTTGTATTTGATGTAGATGCAGCTGTAGTTATAGATTGAGTTGTAATTGATGTAGTTGCAGCTTTAGATATAGATTTAGTTGTAGAAAATGTAATTGCAGCTTTAGATATAGATTCAGTTGTAATTGATATAGTTGCATCTGTCGGTATAGATCTAGTTGTAATTGATGTAATTGCAGCTGTAGATATAGATTTAGTTGTAATTGAAGTAGTTGCAGCTGTAAGTATAGATTTAGTTGTAATTGATGTAGTTGCAGCTGTAGGTATAGATTTAGTTTTTATTGATATAGATTCAGGTGTAGATATCAATTTATTTGTAATTGATGTAGCTGAAGCTGTAGATATAGATTCAGTTGTAATTGTTGTAGGTTCAGCTGTAGATATAGATTTAGTTTTAATTGATGTAGTTGCAGCTGTAGATATAGATTTAGTTGTAATTGATGCAGTTGAAGCTGTAGATATAGATTTAGTTGTAATTGATGTAGTTGCAGCTGTAGATATAGATTTAGTTGTAATTGATGTAGTTGCAGCTGTAGATATAGATTTAGTTGTAATTGATGTAGTTGCAGATGTAGATATAGATTTAGTTTTAATTGATGTAGTTGCAGCAGTAGATATAGATTCAGTTGTAATTGATGTAGTTGAAGCTGTAGATATAGATTTAGTTGTAATTGTTGTAGTTCAGCTGTAGATATAGATTTAGTTGTAATTGATATAGTTGCAGCTGTAGGTATAGATTTAGTTGTAATTGATATAGCTGCCGCTTTGGATATAGATTTAGTTGTAATTGATGTAGTTGCAGCTTTAGGTATAGATTTAGTTGTAATTGATGCAGTTGCAGCTGTAGGTATAGATTTAGTTGTAATTGTTGTACTTGCAGCTGTAGATATAGATTCAGTTGTAATTGATGTAGGTTCAGCTGTAGATTTAGATTTAGTTGTAATTGATGTAGTTGCAGCCGTAGACATAGATTTAGTTTTAATTGATGTAGTTACATCTTATGATATAGATTTAGTTGTTTGTTATGTAGTTGCAGCTGTAGTTATAGATTGAGTTCTAATTGATGTTGTTGAAGCTTTAGTTACAGATTTAGTTGTAATTGATGTAGTTGCAGCTGTAGATTTATATTTAAATGGAAATGATGTAGTTGCAGCTGTAGATATAGATTCAGTTTTAATTGATATAGATTCAGGTGTAGATATCAATTTATTTGTAATTGATGTAGTTGCAGCTGTAAATATATATTTAGTTGTAATAGATGTATTTGCAGATGTAGATATACATTTAGTTGTAATTTATGTAGTTTCACATGTAGATATATATTTAGTTGTATTTGATGTAGTTGCAGCTGTAGATATAGATTTAGTTGTAATTGATGTAATTAAAGCTGTAGATATAGATTTAGTTGTAATTGATGACGTTGCAGCTGTAGATATAGATTTAGTTGTAATTGATGTAGTTGAAGCTTTTGATATATATTTAAATGTAATTGATGTAGTTGCAGCTGTAGATATAGATTTAGTTGTAATTGATGTAATTGCAGCTGTAGATATAGACTTAGTTGTAATTGAAGTAGTTGCAGCTTTAGGTATAGATTTAGTTGTAATTAATATAGTTGAAGCTGTAGGTATAGATTTAATTGTAATATATGTGGTGCAGCTGTAGATATAGATTCAGTTGTAATTGTTGTAGGTTCAGCTGTAGATATAGATTTAGTTTTAATTGATGTACTTGAAGCTGTAGATATAGATTTATTTGTAATTGATGTAGTTTAAGCTGTAGATATAGATTTAGTTGTAATTGTTGTAGTTGCCGCTGTAGATATAGATTTAGTAGTTATTGATGTAGTTGCAACTGTAGATATAGATTTAGTTTTAATTGATGTAGTTGCAGAAGTAGATATAGATTTAGATGTAATTGATGTAGCTGAAGCTGTAGATATAAATTTAGTTGTAATTGTTGTAGTTGCAATTGTTGTAGTTGCAGCTGTAGATATAGATTTAGTTTTAATTGATGTACTTGCAGCTGTAGATATAGATTTATTTGTAATTGATGTAGTTTAAGCTGTAGATATAGATTTAGTTGTAATTGTTGTAGTTGCAGCTGTAGATATAGATTTAGTTGTAATTGATGACGTTGCAGCTGTAGGTATAGATTTAGTTGTAATTGATGTAGCTGTAGATATAGATTTAGTTGTAATTGATGTAGTTGCAGCTGTAGGTATAGATATATTTGAAATTGATGTAGTTACAACTGTAGATATAGATTTAGTTGTAATTGATGACGTTGCAGCTGTAGATATAGAATTAGTTTTAATTGATGTAGTTGAAGCTGTAGATATAGATCAGTTGTAATTGATGTAGTTACAGCTTAATTTATAGATTTAGTTGTAATTGTTGTAGTTGCCGCAATAGATATAGATTTAGTTGTAATTGATGTAGTTGCAGATGTAGATATAGATTTAGTTGTAATTGATGTAGCTGTAGATATAGATTTAGTTGTAATTGATGTAGTTGCAGCTGTAGGTATAGATATAGTTGAAATTGATGTAGTTGCAGCTGTAGATATAGATTTAGTTGTGAATTGATGACGTTGCAGCTGTAGATATATAATTAGTTTTAATTGATGTAGTTGAAGCTGTAGATATAGATCAGTTGTAATTGATGTAGTTACAGCTTAATATATAGATTTAGTTGTAATTGTTTAAATGGCGCAATAGATATAGATTTAGTTGTAATTGTTGTAGTTGCAGATGTAGATATAGATTTAGTTTTAACTGATGTAGTTGCTGCAGTAGATATAGATTTAGTTGTAATTGATGTAGTTGAAGCTGTAGATATAGATTTAGTTGTAATTGATATAGTTGCAGCTGTAGATATAGTATTAGTTGTAAATGATGTAGTTGCAGCTATAGATATTTGTTCAGTTTTAATTGATGTAGATGCAGCTGTAGATATAGATTTATTTGTAATTGATGTAGATCCAGCTGTAGATATATATTTAGTTGTAATAGATGTATTTGCTGCTGTAAATATAGATTTAGTTGTAATTGATGTAGTTTCACCTGTAGATATAGATTTAGTTGTATTTGATGTAGTTGCAGCTGTAGATATAGATTCAGTTGTAATTGATGTAGTTATAGCTGAAGATATAGATTTAGTTGTATTTGATGTAGTTGCAGCTGTAGTTATAGATAAAGTTGTAATTGATGTAGTTGCAGCTGTAGATATAGATTCAGTTGTAATTGATATAGTTGATGCTGTACATATATATTTAGTTGTAAATGATGTAATTGCAGCTGTAGATATAGATTCATTTGTAATTGATGTAGTTTCAGCTGTAGATATATATTTAGTTGTCATTGATGCTGTTGCAACTGTAGGTATAGATTTAGTTGTAATTAATGTAGTTACAGCTGTAGGTATAGATTTATTTGTAATTGATGTAGTTTCAGCTGTCTGTATACATCTAGTTGTAATTGATGTAGTATCAGCTGTTGGTATAGATTTAGTTGTAATTGATGTAGCTGCAGCTGTAGGTATAAATTTAGTTGTAATTGATGTAGTTGCAGCTGTAGATATAGATTCAGTTGTAATTGTTGTAGGTTCAGCTGTAGATATAAATTTAGTTTTAATTGATGTAGTTGCAGCTGTAGATATAGATTTAGTTGTAATTTATGCAGTTGAAGCTGTAGATATATATTTAAATGTAATTGTTTTAGTTGCAGCTGTAGATATAGATTTAGTTGTAATTGATGTAGTTGCAGTTGTAGATATAGATTTAGTTTTAATTGATGTAGTTGCATCTGTAGATATAGATTTAGTTGTAATTGATGTAGTTGAAGATGTAGATATAGATTGAGTTGTAATTGTTGTAGTTGCAGCTGTAGATATAGATTTAGTTGTAATTGATGTAGTTGCAGCTGTAGGTATAGATTTAGTTGTAAGTTATGTAGCTGCAGCTGTAGGTATAGATTTAGTTGTAATTGTTGTAGTTGCAGCTGTAGATATAGATTCAGTTGTAATTGATGTAGGTTCAGCTGTAGATATAGATTTAGTTGTAATTAATGTAGTTGCGGTTGTAGATATAGATTTAGTTGTAATTGATGTAGTTACAGCTTAAGATATAGATTCAGTTGTATTTGATGTAGTTGCAGCTGTAGGTATAGATTTAGTTGTAATTGATGTAGTTGCAGTTGTAGGTATATATTTAGTTGTAATTGATGTAGTTGTAGCTGTAGATATAATTCAGTTGTAATTGTTGTAGGTTCAGCTGTAGATATAGATTTAGTTTTAATTGATGTAGTTGCAGCTGTAGATATAGATTTAGTTGTAATTGATGCAGTTGAAGCTGTAGATATAGATTTAATTGTAATTGTTGTAGTTGCAGCTGTAGATATAGATTTAGTTGTAATTGATGTAATTGCAGCTGTAGATATAGATTTAGTTGTATTTAAAGTAGTTGCAGCTTTAGGTATAGATTTAGTTGTAATTGATATAGTTGCAGCTGTAGTTATAGATTTAGTTGTAATATATGTAGTTGCAGCTGTAGACATAGATTCAGTTGTAATTGTTGTAGTTTCAGCTGTAGATATAGATTTAGTTTTAATTGATGTAGTTGCAGCTGTAGATATAGATTTATTTGTGATTGATGTAGTTAAAGCTGTAGATATAGATTTAGTTGTAATTGTTGTAGTTGCCGCTGTAGATATAGATTTAGTAGTAATTGATGTAGTTGCAACTGTAGATATAGATTTAGTTTTAATTGATGTAGTTGCAGAAGTAGATATAGATTTAGTTGTAATTGATGTAGCTGAAGCTGTAGATATAGATTTAGTTGTAATTGTTGTAGTTGCAGCTGTAGATATAGATTTAGTTGTAATTGATGTAGTTGCAGCTGTAGATATATATTGAGTTGTATATGATGTAGTTGCAGCTGTAGATATAGATTTAGTTGTAATTGATGTAGTTGCAGCTGTAGATATAAATTCAGTTGTAATTGATGTAGTTGCAGGTGTAGATATAGATTTAGTTGTAATTGATGTAGTTGCAGCTGTAGATATAGATTCAGTTCTAATTTATGTAGTTGCAGCTGTAGATATAGATTTAGTTGTAATTGATGACGTTGCAGCTGTAGGTATAGATTTAGTTGTAATTGATGTAGCTGTAGATATAGATTTAGTTGTAATTGATGTAGTTGCAGCTGTAGGTATACATATAGTTTAAATTGATGTAGTTGCAGCTGTAGATATAGATTTAGTTGTGAATTGATGACGTTGCAGCTGTAGATATATAATTAGTTTTAATTGATGTAGTTGAAGCTGTAGATATAGATCAGTTGTAATTGATGTAGTTACAGCTTAATATATAGATTTAGTTGTAATTGTTGTAGTGACCGCAATAGATATAGATTTAGTTGTAATTGATGTAGTTGCAGATGTAGATATAGATTTAGTTTTAATTGATGTAGTTGCTGCAGTAGATATAGATTTAGTTGTAATTGATGTAGTTACAGCTTACGATATAGATTTAGTTGTATTCGAATTAGTTGCAGCTGTAGTTATCGATTGAGTTGTAATTGATGTAGTTGAAGCTGTAGATATAGATTTAGTTGTAATTGATATGGTTGCAGCTGTAGATATAGATTTAGATGTAAATGATGTTGTTGCAGCTATAGATATTTGTTCATTTTTAATTGATGTAGCTGCAGCTGTAGGTATAGATTTAGTTGTAATTGTTGTTGTTGCAGCTGTAGATATCGATTCAGTTTTAATTGATTTAGGTTCAGCTGTAGATATAGATTTAGTTGTAATTGATGTAGTTGCGGCTGTAAATATAGATTTAGTTGTAATTGATGTAGTTACAGCTTAAGATATAGATTTTGTTGTATTTGATGTAGTTGCAGCGGTAGTTATAGATTTCGTTGTAATTGATGTAGTAGCAGCTGTAGATATAGATTTCGTTGTAATTGATGTAGTTGCAGCTTTAGTTATAGATTGAGTTGTAATTGATGTAGTTGCAGCTGTAGATATAGATTCAGTTGTAATTGATTTTTTATAGCTAAAGATATAGATTTAGTTGTATTTGATGTAGTTACAGCTGTAGTTATACATTGAGTTGTAATTGATGTAGTTGCAGCTGTAGATATAGATTCAGTTGTAATTGATATAGTTGCAGCTGTAGATATAGATTTAGTTGTAAATGATGTAGTTGCAGCTGTAGATATAGATTCAGTTGTAATTGATGTAGTTGCATCTGTAGATATAGATTTAGTTGTAATTGATGTAGGTACAGCTAAAGATATAGATTTAGTTGTAATCGATGTAGTTGCAGCTGTAGTTATAGATTGAGTTGTAATTGATTTAGTTGCAGCTGTAGATATAGATTTATTTGTAAATGATGTAGTTGCAGCTGTATATATATAGATTTAGTTGTAATTGATGTAGTTTCAGCTGTAGGTATAGATATAGTTGAAATTGATGCAGTTGCAGCTGTAGATATAGATTCAGTTGTAATTGATTTAGGTACAGCTAAAGATATAGATTCAGTTGTAATCGACGTAGTTGCAGCTGTAGTTATAGATTGAGTTGTAATTGATGTAGTTGCTGCTGTAGATATAGATTTAGGTGTAATTGATGTAATTGCAGCTGTAGATATAGATTCATCTTGAATTGATTTAGTTGCAGCTGTAGATATAGATATAGTTGAAATTGATGTAGTAACAGCTGTAGATATAGATTTATTTCTAATTGATGTAGTTGCAGCTGTAGGTATAGATTTAGTTGTAATTGATGCAGTTGAAGCTGTAGGTATAGATTTAGTTGTAATTAGTACAGTTTCAGCTGTAGGTATAGATTTAGTTGTAACTGATGTAGTTGCAGCTGTATATATAGATTTAGTTGTAATTGATGTAGTTGCAGCAGTAGGTATAGATTTAGTTGTAAATAAGGTATTTGCAGCTGTAGGTATAGATTTAGTTGTAATTGATGTAGTTGCAGCTGCAGGTATTAATATAGTTGAAGATGTACCTATAGATTTAGTTGAACTTGATGTAGTTGCAGCTGTAGATATAGATTTAGTTTTAAATGATGTAATGGCAGCTTTAGATACCGTCTGGACACACTTTGGTTACACTTTGACAACTCTTTGGTTACACCTTGGTTACATTTTGGTTACACTTTGGTTACATTTTGGTTACACTTTGGTTACACTTTTGTTACACTTTGACTACAATTTGGTTACACTTTGACTACACTTTGGTTAAACTTTGATTACACTTATAATACACTTTGGTTACACTTTGGTTACATTTTGGTTATACTTTGGTTACACTTTGAATACAATTTAATTACACATTGGTTAAACTTTGAATACACTTTGTTTACACTTTGACTACACTTTGGTTACTTTTTTGTTACACTTTGACTCCACTTTAGTTACCTTTTGACTACACTTTGGTTACTCTTTGGTTACACTTTGGTTACACTTTGACTCCACTTTAGTTACCTTTTGACTACACTTTGGTTACTCTTTGGTTACAATTTGGTTACACTTTGGTTACTCATTGGTTTCACTTTGGTTACACTTTGGCTACATTTTGGTTACACTTTTACTACACTTTTACTACACTTTGACTACACTATTACTACACTTTGACTACACTTTGGTTACACTTTGACTACACTTTGGTTACACTTTTTTTACACTTTGGTTACTCTTTGGTTACATTTTGGTTACACTTTGAATACACTTTGACTACAATTTGACTACACTTTGACTACACTTTGACTACACTTTGGTTACACTTTTGTTACACTTTCTTTACACTTTGGTTACACTTTTACTAAACTTTGACTACACTTTGGTTACACTTTGGTTACATTTTCACTACACTTTGGTTACACTTTGGTTAAACTTTGGTTACACTTTGTTTATACTTTGGTTACAATTTGGTTTCACTTTGGTTACACTTTGACTGTACTTTGACTACACTTTGGTTACACTTTGGTTACACTTTAACTACACTTTGGTTACACATTGGTTATTTTTGGTTACACTTTGGTTACACTTTGACTACACTTTGGTTACACTTTGGTTACACTTTTACCACACTTTGGTTACTCTTTGGTTACACTTTGGTTATATTTTGTTTACACATTGGTTTCACTTTGGTTACCCTTTGGTTACACTTTAGTTACACTTTGGTTACTTTTTGGTTACACTTTGTTTACACTCTGACTACACTTTGACTACACTTTGACTACACTTTGACTACACTTTGGTTACACTTTGGTTACACTTTGGTTACACTTTGACTACACTTTTGTTACACTTTTGTTACACTTTTGTTACACTTTTGTTACACTTTTGTTACACTTTTGTTACACTTTTGTTAAACTTTTGTTTAAATTTTGTTTAAATTTTGTTACATTTTTGTTACACTTTAACTACACTTTGGTTACACTTTGGTTACATTTTGACTACACTTTGACTACACTTTGGTTACACTTTGGTTACACTTATATTACACTTTGGTTACACTTTTACTACACTTTGACTTCACTTTGGTTACACTTTGGTTACACTTTGACCACACTTTGGTTACACTTTGGTTACACTTTGGTTACTCTTTTGTTACACTTTGGTTACACTTTGACTACACTTTGACTACACTTTGACTACACTTTGGTTACACTTTGGTTACACTTTCTTTACACTTTGGTTACAATTTTACTACACTTTGACTACACTTTGGTTACACTTTGGTTACATTTTGACTACACTTTGGTTACAGTTTGACTACAGTTTGGTTACACGTTTACTACACTTTGGTTACACTTTGACTCCACTTTGGTTACACTTTGGTTACATTTTGACTACACTTTCGTTACACTTTGACAACACTTTGGTTACTCTTTGGTTACACATTAGTTACACCTTGGGATAAACATTGGTTTCACTATTGGTTACACTTTGACTACACTTTGGTTAATTTTTGGTTACTCTTTGTTTATACTTTGGTTACACTTTGACTAAACTTTGGTTACACTTTGACTAAACTTTGGTTACATTTTGACTACACTTTCGTTACACTTTGACTACACTTTTACTACACTTTGACTACACTGGTTACACTTTGACTACACTTTGGTTACACTTTGGTTACACTTTGGTTACACTTTGGTTACACTTTGGTTACTTTTTGGTTACACTTTGGTTAAACTTTGACTACACTTTGGTTACACTTTGGTAACCTTTGGTCCCTTATGGTTAAACTTTGACTACACTTTGACTACACTTTGACTACACTTTGACTACACTTTGACTACACTTTGACTACACTTTGACTACACTTTGACTACACTTTGACTACACTTTGGTTACACTTTGGTTACACTTTCTTTACACTTTGGTTACACTTTGGTTACACTTTGTCTACACTTTGGTTACACTTTGGTTACATTTTGGTTACACTTTGGTTACTCTTTTGTTACACTTTGACTACAATTTGGTTACACTTTGACTACACTTTGGTTACATTTTGATTACACTTATAATACACTTTGGTTACACTTTGGTTACATTTTGGTTATACTTTGATACACTTTGGTTACACGTTGATTCCACTTTGGTTACATTTTGGTTACACTTTGACTACAATTTAATTACACATTGGTTAAACTTTGAATACACTTTGGTTACACTTTGACTACACTTTGGTTACTTTTTGGTTACACTTTGACTCCACTTTAGTTACACTTTGACTACACTTTGGTTACTCTTTGGTTACACTTTGGTTACACTTTGATTCCACCTTAGTTACACTTTGACTACACTTTGGTTACTCTTTGGTTACAATTTGGTTACACTTTGGTTACTCATTGGTTTCACTTTGGTTACACTTTTACTACACTTTGGTTACACTTTGGTTACTCTTTGCTTACACTTTGGTTACACTTTGTTTACACTTTGACTACACTTTGGTTACACTTTTACTACACTTTGGTTACACTTTGACTACACTATTACTACACTTTGACTACACTTTGGTTACTGTAACACAACTACTCTGACATGGCGTGGGAGCTTATTTCTTATGCTGTGGGTTATGTCAGTAGTATGGTTACTTATGTTATGTTGATATTTCAGGATGCCGACTAAGGCTTCTTCATTCTTCCACTTATAATCCGGGCACGCAAATAAGAATACTGAATCCTGGTTAAACTTACAGTACTTTATTGAACACACTTTATATTGATAATATTAATAAATAATCCTTGCATGAATGTAATTTCACATATATATCTATAGTATTCCATCATTAAGAAAGACACGTCCTCACACTACTGTCAACTCAGCTCAACTGTACTACATCTCAACTCTAACTCAACTCCGACTACTATGACTCCTTATCTCAGTCAACTCATACTTTATTACCAGCAAAGCGTGGAAAACAACCGCTCTGACAAAAACATAATTTTTCTCTCCAAAAACGTGGAGTTAACATTTGCATCTCAAAAATACAGGGTCAACACAATTCACTGTTCACTCATGCTACCTCTCTGTTTTCATGTGAAAACATAGTCCGTTACAGTTACACTTTGGTTACACTTTGACTACACTTTGACTACACTTTGGTTACACTTTGGTTACATTTTGACTACACTTTGGTTACACTTTGGTTAAATTTTGGTTACACTTTGCTTACACTTTGGTTACACTTTGGTTTCACTTTGGTTACACTTTGACTGTACTTTGACTACACTTTGGTTACACTTTGGTTACACTTTAACTACACTTTGGTTACACTTTGGTTACACATTGGTTATTTTTGGTTACACTTTGGTTACACTTTGGTTACACTTTGACTACACTTTGGTTACACTTTGGTTACACTTTGACCACACTTTAGTTACTCTTTGGTTACATTTTGGTTATATTTTGTTTACACATTGGTTTCACTTTGGTTACACTTTGGTTACACTTTAGTTACACTTTGGTTACTTTTTGGTTACACTTTGTTTACACTTTGACTACACTTTGACTTCACTTTGGTTACACTTTGACTAAACTTTGACTACACTTTGGTTACACTTTGGTTACACTTTGACTACACATTGGTTACACTTTGGTTACACTTTGGTTACACTTTGGTTACTTTTTTGTTACACTTTGGTTACACTTTAACTACACTTTGGTTACACTTTGGTTAAATTTTGGTTACACTTTGCTTACACTTTGGTTACACTTTGGTTTCACTTTGGTTACACTTTGACTGTACTTTGACTACACTTTGGTTACACTTTGGTTACACTTATACTTCACTTTGGTTACACTTATACTACACTTTGGTTACATTTTGGTTACAATTTGATTGCACATTGGTTAAACTTTGGTTACTCTTTGGTTACACTTTGACTACACTTTGACTACACTTTGGTTACACTTTGGTTACAATTTAGTTACACTTTGTTTACACTTTGATTACACTTTGGTTACACTTTGATTACATTTTAATTACAGTTTGGTTACACTTTGGTTTCACTTTGACTTAACTTTTTTTACACTTTGGTTACACTTTGGTTACACTTTCATCCAACCTTCTTTTCCACCTACGTGTCAAACATACCTTATCCAACTTACCTGTCCCATCTAACTGTCGCACCGACATGTCCAACCTACCTGTCGAACCTACCTGCCCCACCTACATGTCAAACACAGTGTCCCACATACTTGTCCCACATACCTGTCCCAACTACCTGTCCAACCAACCTATCCCACCTAACAGTCTCATCTACCTTTCCAATCTACCTGTCCAACCTAACTGTCCCACATACCTGTCAAACATACCTGTCCCACATACCTGTCCCACATATCTTACCCACCTACCTGTACCACCTACCTGTGCTTTCTACCTGTCCCATCTACCTGTCCCACCTAAATGTCCAACCTACCTGTCCTATCTAACTGTCCCACCTACCTGTTCAACCTACCTGTCAAACCTACCTGCCCCACCTACTTGTAAAACATACCTGTCCCACACACATGTCCCACATAATTGTCCCACCTACCTGCCCAACCTACCTGTCTCACCTAACTGTCCAACCTACCTGTCCAAACTACCTGTCCAATCTACCTTTCCAACCTACCTGTCAAACATACCTGTCAAACATACCTGTCCCACATACCTGCCCCACCTACCTGTCCAACCTACCTGTCCAACCTACCTGTCCAACCTACCTGTCCAACCTACCTGTCCAACCTACCTGTCAAACCTACCTGTCCAACCTACCTGTCCAACCTACCTGTCCCACCTACTTGTACAACCTACCTGTCCCACATACCTGTCCAATACACCTGTCCAACATACCTGTCTTAACTACCTGTCCAAACTAACTGTCCAATATACCTGTCCTACCTACCCGTCCAACCTTCCTGCCCCACCTACCTGTCCTCTCTACCTGTCCCACATACATGTCCCTCCAACATGTCCAACTTACCTGTCCCACCTACTTGTCCAACTTACCTGTCCAACATACCAGTCCCACGTACCTGTCCCACATACCTGTCCCACCTACGTGTCCCACATAACTGTCCAACCCACATATCCGACCTAACTGTCCAACCTACCTGTCCCACTTACCTGTCAAACATACCTGTCTCACATACCTGTCCCTCCTACCTGTCCCATTTACCTGTTCCACCTACCTGTCCAAATTAACTGTCCAAATTAACTGTCCAACATACCTGTCCCACATACCTGTCCTACATACCTGTCCATCTACCTGTCCCACCTAACTGTCCAACCTACCTGTCTCATCTAACTGGCCAACCTACCTGTCCAAAATACCTGTCAAACCTACCTGCCCCACCTACTTGTCAAACATACTTGCCCCACATACCTGTGCTTTCTACCTGTCCATCCTACATGTCCCATCTACCTGTCCCATCTACCTGTCCCACCTATCAGTCCACCTATATGTCTAACCTACCTGTTAAACCTAATTATCCAACCTACCTGTCACACCTACATTAACAAACAACCTGTCCGATCTTTCCGTCCAACATACCTGTCCCACCTACCTGTCCATTCTACCTTTCCAACATACATGTCCCTCCTACATGTCCCAACTACCTGTCACACCTACATGTCCAACCTACCTGTCCCACCTACCTGTCCCATTTACCTGTTCCACCTACCTGTCCCACATAACTGTTCCACATACCTGTCCCACCTACCTTGTCCAACCTACCTATCCCACCTAACTGTCACACCTACCTGTCCAAATTAACTGTCCCACCTACCTGTCCAACCTACCTGTCCAAACTACCTGTCCCACCTACCTGTCAAACATACATTTCCCACATACCTGCCCCACATACCTGTCCTACCTAACTTGTCAAACATACCTGTCCAACCTTCCTGTCCCACCTATGTCAAACAAACGTGTCCCAAATACCTGTCCCACATACCTGTCCAAACTACCTGTCCCACATACCTGTCCCACATACCTAACCCATCTACCTGTCCGAACTAACTGTTTCACCTACTTGTCCAAACTACCTATCCTACCTACCTGTCCCACCTCGTGTCCCACCTACCTTTCCCATCTATCTGTCCAACCTTACTGTCCCACTTACCTGTCCAAACTTCCTGTCCCACCTACCTGTCAAACATACCTTTCCCACATACCTGTCCCATATACCTGTGCTTTCTACCTGTCCCTCCAACTGTGACATCTACCAGTCCCACCAAACTGTCAACTTACCTGTCCTACCTACCTGTTCCACCTACCTGTCTCACATACCTGTACCATTTACCTGTTCCATCTACCTGTCCAAACTAACTGTCCAACATATCTGTCCAACCTACCTGTCTAACCTACCTGTCCCACATACCTGTCCCACATATGTGTCCCAAATACCTGTCCCACATACCTGTCCCAAATACCTGTCCCACATACCTGTGCTGTCTACCTGTCCCTTCTACCTGTCCCATCTACCTGTCCCACATAATTGTCCAACTACGTGTCCAACCTACCTGTCCAATTTACCTGTTCCACCTACATAATAAACCTAACTGTTCAAAATTACTGTCCCATCTACCTGTCCAACCTGCCTGTCCCACATCACTGTCCCACATACCTGTCCTACATACCTGTCCCACATACTGGTCCCTTCTACCTGTCCCACCTAACTGTCCCATAAACATGTCCCACATACCTGTCCAATATACCTGTCCCACCTACCTGTCCTAACCTACTTTTCCAAACTAACTGTCCCACCTACCTGTCCAACTTAACTGTCAAACCTACCTGTCCAAACTTCTTGTCCCAATTACCTGTCCCACATACCTGTCCCAACTACTTTTCCCATCTAACTGTCCCAAATACATGTCCCTCATACCTGTTCAATATACCTGTCCAAAATACCTGTCCCACCTACCTGTCCAACCTACCTGTCAAACCTACCTGTCCAACCTACCTGTCCCAACTACCTGTCCAACCTAACTGTAAAACATACATGCCCAACCTTCCTGTTCCACCTATGGTCAAACATACTTGTCCCAAATACCTGTCCCACATACCTGTCCCACCTACCTGTCCAACCTTCCTGTCCCACCTACCTGACCAACTTACCTGTCCAACCTACCAGTCCAACCTACCTGTCCCCCCTACCTGTCAAATATACCTGTCCCACATACCTGTCCCACCTACTTGTCCAACCTACCTGTCCCACATAACTGTCCAACATACCTGCCCCACATACCTGTCCCATCTACCTGTCCCACCTAACTGTCTAACGTACCTGTACTATCTAACTGTCACACCTACCTGTCCAAACTACCTGTCAAACCTACCCACCCCACCTACTTGTAAAACATACCTGTCCCACATACCTGTCCTACATAATGGTCACACTTACCTGTCCAACCTACCTATCTCACCTAACTATCCAACCTACCTGTCCAAACTACCTGTCCAATCTACCTTTCCAACCTACCTGTCAAATATACCTGTCAAACTTACCTGTCCCACATACCTGTCCCACATACCTGTCCCACCTACCTGTCCCACCCACCTGTCCCATCTACCTGTCCCACATACCTGCCCCACACACCTGTGCTTTCTACCTGTCCATCATACATGTCCCATCTACGTGTCCCATCTACCTAACCCACCTATCAGTCCACCTATATGTCCCACCTACCTGCTAAACCTAACTATCCCGCCTACCTGTCGCACCTACCTTAAAAAACAACCTGTCCGATCTTTCTGTCCAACCTAACTGTCCCACCTACCTGTGCATTCTACATTTCCAACATACATGTCCTCTTACATGTCCCACCTACCTGTCACACCTACATGTCCAACTTACCTGTCCAACATACCTGTCCAACATACCTGTCCCACCAACCTTTCCTACATACCTGTCCAACCTACCTGTCCAAACTAACTGTCCAACATACCTCTGCTATCACCCTGTCCCTCCTACCTGTCCCATCAGCCTGACCCACATTACAGTCAACCTACCTTTCCAATTTACCTCTTCCACCTACCTGTCCAACCTAACTGTGAGACGTACCTGTCCCACCTACCTGTCCAAACTACCTGTCCCACCTAACTGTCCCACCTACCTGTCCAACCTACCTGTCCAACCTACCTGTCCAACCTACCTGTCCAAGCTATCTGTCCCAAATACCTGTCCAACATACCTATCCCACATACTTGTCCCATCTACCTGTCCCACCTAACTGTCCAACATACATGTCCTACCTAACTGTCCCACCTACCTGTCCAACCTACCTGTCCAACCTACCTGCCCCACCTACTTGTAAAACATACCTGTCCAACCTACCTGCCCCACCTACTTGTAAAACATACCTGACCCACATACCTGTCCCACATACCTATCCCACATAACTGTCCCACCTACCTGGTCAACCTACCTGTCCCACCTAACTGTCCAACCTACCTGTCCAAACTACCTGTCCAACCTTCCTTTTCCACCGACCTGTCAAACATACCTGTCCCACATACCTGTCCCACTTACCTGTCCCACCTACCTGTCCCACCTACCTGTCCAACCAAAATGTCCCACATACCTGTCCAACCTACCTGTCCCACCTAAATGTAAAACATACCTGTCCCACATACCTGTCCCACATACCTGTCCCACATACCTGTCCCACATACCTGTGCTGTCTAACTGTTCCTCCTACCAGTCCCATCTACCTGTCCCACCTAATTGTCCAACTACGTGTCCAACCTACCTGTCCCATTTACCTATTCTACCTACATGTTTAACCTAACTGTTCAAAATTACTGTCCCATCTACCTGTCCAACCTTCTTGTCCCACCTTTCTGTCAAACATACCTGTCCCAGATACATGTTCCACATACCTTTCCAACATACCTGTCCAACCTATCTGTCTCACCTAACTGTCCCACCTACCTGTCCAACCTACCTGTCCAACCTACGTGTCCAACCCACTTGTCCAACCTACTTGTCAAACATACCTGTTCCACATACATGTCCCACATAACTGTCCCAACTACTTGTCCAACCTTTCTGTCGCACATACCTGCCCAACCTAACTGTCCCACATACATGTCCCACTTACCTGTCCAACCTACCTGTCCAACCTTCCTGTCCCATTTATCTGTCAAATATACCTGTCCCACATACCTGCCCCACCTACTTGTCCATCCTACCTGTCCCACATACCTGTCCAACATACCTTTCCCACATACCTTGTCCCATCTACCTGTCCCATCTAACTGTCCAACCTACCTGTCCTATCTAACTGTCCCACCTACCTGTCCAACCTACCTGTCCAACATACCTGCCCCACCTACTTGTAAAACATACATGTCCGACATAAGTCCCAAATAAGTCCGCTTCCAGTCCAACCTAAATGTCAAACCTAACCTTCCAACCTACTTGTAGAAACTACCTGTCCAACCTACCTTTTCAAACAACCTGTCAAACATACCTGTCCCACATATCTGTCCAACCTACCTGTCCTACCTAAATTTCCCACCTGCTTGTCCAACCTACCTGTCCAACATACCTGTCACAACTACCTGTCCAACCTACCTGTCCCACCTACCTGTCCCATCTTCCTGTCCACCTAACTGTCCAACCTACCTGTCCTATCTAACGGTCCCACCTACCTGTCCAACCTACCTGTCCAACCTACCTGCCCCACTTACTTGTAAAACATACCTTTCCCACATACCTGTCCTCTCTACCTGTCCAACGTAACTATCAAGTCTACCTGTCCCATCTAACTGTCCCACCTACCTTTCTAACCTTCCTAACCCACCTATGGTCAAACATACTTGTCCCAAATACCTGTCCCACATACCTGTCCCAACTATCTGTCCAACCTACCTGTCCCACCTAACTGTCCAACCTACATGTCCAACATACCTGTCCAACCTACCTGACAAACCTACGTGTCCAATCTTCTTGTCCCACCTTTCTGTCAAACAAACCTATCCCAGATACCTGTTTCACATACCTGTCCAATATACCTGTCCAACCTACCTGTCCCACCTACCTGTCTAACCTACCTGTCAAACCTACCAGTCCAACCTACCTGTCCAACCTACCTGTCCAACCTACCTGTCCAACCTACTTGTCAAACATAGCTGTCCCACATACCTTTCCCACCTAACTGTCCCAACTACTTGTTCCACCTAACTGTCCCACATAACTGTCCCACCTACCTGTCCAACTACATGTCCCACCTACCTGTCCAACTTACCTGTCCAACCTACCTTTCCAACCTACCTGTCCCATATACCTGTCCCACATACCTGTCCCACATACCTGCCTCATCTAACTGTCCCACCTAACTGTCCCACCAACTTGTCCAACCTACCTGTCAAACATACATGTCCCACATACCTGTCAAATACACCTGTCCAACATACCTGTCCCAACTACCTTTCCAACCTACCTGTCCCACATACCTGTCCCACAAACCTAACCCAAATACCTGTCCCACCTAACTGTTTCACCTACTTGTCCAAACTACCCATCCCACCTTCCTGTCCCACCTACCTGTCCATTCTACCTGTCCCACATACAAATCCAAACTACCTGTCCCACCTACCTGTCCCAATTACCTGTCCAACATACCTGTTCCACCAACCTGTCCCATATACCTGTCCCACCTACCCGTCCCACCTAACTGACCCACCTTCCAGTCCCACATACCTTTCCCACATAAGTGTGCTGTCTACCTGTCCCTCCTACCTGTCCAACTAAATGTACACCTACCTGCCCAACCTTCCTGTCCCACCTACCTGTCCAACCTACATGTCCAACCTACATGTCCAACCTACCTGCCCCACCTACCTGGCAAACATACCTGTCCAATCTACCTGCCCCACCGAACTGTCCAACCTACCTGGTCTATCTAACTTTCCCACTTACCTGTCCAACCTACCTGTCCAACCTACCTGTCCAACCTACCTGCCCCACATACTTGTAAAAAATACCTGTCCCACATACCTGTCTCACATAACTGTCCCACCTACCTGTCCAACCTACCTGTCCTACATAACTGTCAAACTTATCTATCCAAACTAACTGTCATACCTTCCTTTCCCACCTACCTTCAAACATACCTGTCCAACATACCTATCCCACCTACCTGTCCCACATACCTGACCAATACACCTGTCTAACATACCTGTCCCAACTACCTGTCCAAATTAACAGTCCAACATACCTGTCTCACCTACCTGTCCCACCTACATGTCCCATATACCTGTCTCACATACCTGTCCCACCTAACTGTTTCACCTACTTGTCCAAACTACCCATCCCAAGTACCTGTCCCACCTACCTGTCCATTCTACCTGTCCAACATACATGTCCAACCTACCTGTCCCAACTACCTGTCCAAATTACCTGTCCAACATACCTGTTTCCTCAATCTGTCCCACATAACTGTCCCACCTTCCTGACCCACCTTCCTGTCCCACATACCTGCCCCACATACATGTGCTGTCTACCTTTCCGTCCTTCCTGTCCCATCTACCTGTCCCAACTAACTGTACACCTACCTCTCCAACCTACCTGTTCCACCTACCTGTCCAACCTACATGTCCAACCTACCTGTCCAACCTACCTGTCCCACCTACCTGTCAAACATACCTGTTTCACATACCTGTCTCTCCTATCCGGCCCCACCTACCTGTCCACATACCTGTCCCATTTACCTGTTCCACCTAACTGTCCAACATACCTGTCCCAAATACCTGTCCGACATACCTGTCCTACATACCTGTCCCATCTACTTGTCCCACCTACCTTTCCCACCTAACTGTCCCACCAATTTGTCAAACCTACCTGTCCAACATACATGTCACACATACCTGTCAAATACACCTGTCCAACAAACCTGTCCAACCTACCTGTCCAACCTACCTGTCCCACATACCTGTCCCACTTACCTAACCCATCTTCCTGTCCCACGTAACTGTTTAACCTACTTGTCCAACCTACTTATCCCACCTACCTGTCCTACCTACCTGTCCTAGTAACCTGTCCCACCTACTTGTCCCACCTACCTGACCCACATTCCTGTCTACCTGTCCCAACTACCTGTACAACCTACCTGCCCCACCTACATGTCCCACTTACCTGTCCAACTTACCTGTCCCACCTACCTGCCCAATATACCTTTCCCCACCTACCTTTCAAATATACCTGTCCCACATACCTGTCCCACCTACTTGTCCAACCTACCTGTCCAACATACCTGTCCCATCTAACAGTCCCATCTAACTGTCACACCTACCTGTCCTATCTAACTGTCCCAACTACCTGTCCAACCTACCTGTCCAACCAACCTTTTCCACCTACCTGTCAAACATACCTGTCCCACATACCTGTCCCACATACCTGTCCCACATACCTGTCCCACTTACCTGTTCCACCTACATGTCCCATCTATCTGACCAACATACCTGTCCCACATACCTTTCCCACATTTCTGTGCTGTCTACCTGTCCATCCTAACTGTCCCATCTACCTGTCCCACCTAACAGTCCACCTAACTGTCCAACCTACCTGTCCCACCTAACTGTCCAACCTACCCTTCCAAATTAACTGTCCAACCTACCAATTCCACCTACCTGTCAAACATACCTGTCCCACATACCTGTCCCACATACCTGTCCCACATACCTGTCCCACATACCTGCCCCACCTACCTGACCCACCTACCTGACCCACCTACCTGACCCAGATACCTGTCCCACATATCTGTGGTGTACCTGTCCATCCTAACTGTCCCATCTACCTGTCCCACCAAACAGTCCACCTTCATGTCCCACCTACCTGTCCAACCTACCTATCCAACCTACCGGTCACACCTACCTTTACCAACAACCTCTCCCATCTATCTGTCCAAACTACCTGCCCCAAATACCTGCCCCACCTACATGTTACACATACCTGTCCAACTTACCTGTCCAACATACCTGTCCCATTTACCTGTTACACCTACCTGTCCCACATACCTGTCCCACCTACCTGTCACACATACCTGTCCCACATAACTGTGCTGATACCCTGTCCCTCCTACCTGTCCCATCTACCTGTCCCACCTTACAGTCAAACTACCTGTCCCACCTACCTGTCCCATTTACCTCTTACACCTACCTGTCCAACCTAACTGTGAGACATACCTGTCCCAACTACTTGTCCAACCTAACTGTCTCACATAATTGTCCCACTTACCTGTCCAACCTACCTGTCCAACCTACCTGTCCCACCTAGCCATTAAACTTACCTGCCCCACATACCTGTCCCACATACCTGTCACATCTAACTGTCCCATCTATCTGTCCCATCTACTTTTCGAACCTACCTGTCCCACATACATGTCCCACACACCTGTCCAATAAACCTGTCCAATATACCTGTCTGACCTACCTGTCCAAACTATTTGTCCAACATACCTGTCCCAACTACCTGTCCAACCTACCTGTCCCACCTACCTGTCACACATACCTAACCCATCTACCTGTACCACCTGTCTCACCTACTTATACAACATACCTATCCCACTTACCTATCCAAACTACCTGTCGTACATACCTGTCACACCTACTTGTCCCACCTACATGACCCACCTAACCTGTCCCACATACCTGTCCCACATACCTGTGCTGTCTACCTGTTCCTCCTACCTGTCCCATCTACCTGACCCACCTAACAGTCCGACCTAATTGTCCAACCTACCTGTCCCACCTACATGCCCCACATACCTGTCCAATATAATTGTCCCACCTACCTGTCCCACCTACCTGTCCAACCTACCTGTCCCACCTAACTGTCCAACCTACCTGTCCAACCTTTCTGTCAAACCTACCTGTCCAACCTTCTTGTCCCACCTTTCTGTCAAACATACCTGTCCCAGATACCTGTTTCACATACCTGTCCCACATACCTGTCCCACATACCTGTCCAACCTACCTGTCCCATCTAATTGTCCCACCTACCTGTCCCACCTACCTGTCCAACCTACCTGTCCAACCTACCTGTCCAACCTACATGTCCAACCTACTTGTCAAACATACCTGCCCCACATACCTGTCCCACCTAACTGCCCCACATACCTGTCACACCTAACTGTCCCACATACATGTTCCACATACCTGTCCAATATACCTGTCCAACATACCTGTCCCAACTACCTGTCCAACCTACCAGTCCCACCTACCTGTCCCAATTACCTGTCCAACATACCCGTCCAACCTTTATTTTCCACCTTTTGTGAAACATACTTGTCCCACATACCTGTCCTACCTACCTGCCCCACCTACCTTCCCACCTACCTGTCCAACCTATCTGTCCAACCTACCTGTCCAACCTACCTGTCAAACCTTTCTGTCAAACCTACCTGTCCAACCTTCTTGTCCCACCTTTCTGTCAAACATACCTGTCCCAGATACCTGTTTCAAATACCTGTCCCACATACCTGTCCAACCTATCTGTCCCATCTAATTGCCCCACCTACCTGTCCCACCTACCTGTCCAACATACCTGTCCAACCTACCTGTTTAACCTACTTGTCAAACATACCTGCCCCACATACCTGTCCCACCTAACTGTCCCACCTAATTGTCCCAACTACTTGTCCCACCTACCTGTCCAACCTACCAGTCCTACCTACCTGTCCCAATTACCTGTCCAATCTACCTGTCCAACCTACCTGCCCCACATACCTGTCAAATATAGCTGTCCCACATACCTGTCTGAACTACTTGTCCAAACTACCTGTCCCACATACCTGTCCAAAATACCTGTCCCACATACCTATTCCATCTACCTGCCCCACCTAACTGTCCAACCTACCTGTCCAACCTACCTGTCCCACCTACCTGCTTCACCTACTTGTCAAATATACCTGTCCCACATACCTGTCCAACATAACTGCCCCAACTTCTTGTCCAACGTGCCTGTCCCAAATACCTGTCCCACATACCTGTCCCACATACCTGTCCCACATACCTGTCCCACATACTTGTCCCACATACCTGTCCCAAATACCTGTCCCACATACATGTCCCACATACCTGTCCAACATACCTGTCCCACATACCTGTCCCATCTACCTGTCCCACTTAACTGTTCTACCTACCTGTCTCATCTATCTGCCCAACCTACCTGTCCTGCCTACCTGCCCAACCTACTTGTAAAACATACCTTTCCCACATACCTGCTCCACATAACTGCCCCACCTATTTGTCCAACCTACCTGTCGCATTTACCTTAACCAACATCCTGTCCCATCTATCTGTCCAACCTTTATGTCCCTAATACCTCCTACATGCCCCACCTACCTGTCACACCTACCTGTCCAAATTACCTGTCCCACCTACCCGTCCCACCTACTTGTCCCACCACATGTCCGAAATACATGTGCTGTCACACTGTCCCTTCTACCTGTTCCATCTACATGTCCCACCTTACAGTCCACCGACCTGTCCCACCTACCTGTCACACCTACCAGTCCAAATTACCTGTCCCACCTAACTGCCCCACCTACTTGTCCAACCTACCTGTCCAACCTAACTGTCCAACTTACCTGTCAAACCTACCTGTCAAACCTACCTGTCCAACCTTCTTGTCCCAACTACCTGTCAAACATACCTGTCCCACATACCTGTCCAACCTACCTGTCCCACCTAACTTTCCATCCTGCCTGTCCATCCTACCTGTCCAATCTAACTCTCATATCTACCCGTCAAACCTACTTGTCAAACATACCTGTCCCACATTCTGTCAAACCTAATTGTCCAACCTACTTGTCCCACATAACTGTCCCACATACATGTTCCACATACCTGTCCAATATACCTGTCCAACATACCTGTCCCAACTACCTGTCCAACCTACCTGACCCACCTACATGTCCAACCTACCTGTCCAACATACCTGTCCAAACTTCCTGTTTCACCTATTGTCAAACATACTTGTCCCACATACCTGTCCCACATACCTGTCATACCTACCTGCCCCACCTACCTGTCCCACCTACCTGTCCCACATACCTGTGCTGTCTACCTGTCAATCCTACCTGTCCGATTTATCTGTCCCACCTAACAGTCCACCTACATGTCCCACCTACCTTTCCAACCTACCTATCCCACCTACCTGTCGAAACTACCTAAACAGACAACCTGTCCCATCTATCTGTCCAACCTACCTGTCCCACGAACCTGTCCATTCTACCGTCCCACATACATGGCCCACCTACATGCCCCACCTACCTGTCACACCTACCTGTCCAAATTACCTGTCCCACCTACCTGTCCATCATACCTGTCCCACATACCTGTGCATTCAACCTGTCCCTCCTACCTGTTTTATCTACTTGCCCCACCTACCTGTCCTACCTACCTGTTTTACCTACCTGTCAAACGTACCTGTCCCACCTACCTGTCAAACATACCGGTCGACATACCTATCCCACATACCTGTCCCACATACCTGTCCCACATACCTGTCCCACATTCCTGTCCCATCTACCTGTCCCACCTAACTGCCCCAACTTCTTGTCCAAAATACCTGTCCCACCTAACTGTCTCACCTACCTTTCGAAACTACCTGTCAAACCTACCTGTCCAACCTTCTTGTCCCAACTACCTGTCAAACATACGTGTCCCACATACCTGTCCCACATACCTGTCCCACATACCTGTCCCACATACCTGTCCAACATACCTGTCCCATCTACCTGTCCCACCTAACTGTCCCAACTTCTTGTCAAAAATACCTGTCCCACCTAACTGTCTCACCTATTTGTCCAACCTACCTGCCAAACCTACCTGTACAACCTTCTTGTTCCCAACTACCTGTCAAACATACGTGTCCCACATACCTGTCCCACATACCTGTCCCACATAACTGTCCCACCTGCCTGTCAAACCTACCTGTCCAATCTACCTGACCAATGTACCTGTCCAACCTACTTGTCAAACATACCTGTCCCACATACCTGTTACACCTAACTGTCCAACCTATTTGTCCCACCTAAATGCCCCACATACATGTTCAAAATACCTGTCGAATATACCTGTCCAAAATACCTGTCCCAACTACCTGTCCAACCAACCTGTCCCACCTACCTTTCCAACCTACTTGGGACAACTACCTGTCAAAAATACCTGCCCCACTTACATGTCGCACATAACTGTCCCACCTAGCTGTCCAACCTACCTGTCCCACATACCTGTCTCACAAACCTGTCCCACATACCTGTCCCATCTACCTGTCCCACCTAACTGTCTAACCTAGCTGTCTCACTTAACTGTCCCATCTAACTGTCCAACTTACCTGTCCAACCTACCTGTCCCACATACATGTCCAATCTACCTGTCCCACCTAACTGTCCAATCTACCTGTCCCATCCTACTGTCCCACCTACCTGTCTAACCTTCCTGTTCTACCTATGGTCAAACATATTTGTCCCAAATACCTGTCCCATATACCAGTTTAACCTGCCTTTCCTTCCTACCTGTCCCATCTAACTGTCCCACCTAACTGTCCACATACCAGTCCCACCTACCTGTCCCATTTACCTATTCTACCTACCTGTCCCACCTAACTATCCAACATACTTTTCCACGCTATCTGTCAAACCTACCTGTCCAACCTACCTGTCCAATCTACCTATCCCACCTACCTGTCAAACATATCTGTCCCACATACCTGTCCCACATAACTGTCCAATTAACCTGCCCAACCTACCTGTCCCACCTACCTGTCAAACATACCTTTCTCACATACCTGTCCAACATACCTGTCCCTCATACCTGTCCCATCTACCTGTCCCATCTACCTGTCCCACCCAACTGTTCAACCTACTTGTCCAACCTACCTGTCCCACATAAATGTCAAATATACCTGTTCCACCTACCTGTCCAACCTAACTGTTTGACATACCTGTCCAACATACCTGTCCACCCTATCTTTCTCACCTAACTGTCACACCTACGTGTCCAACCTACCTGTCGCATTTACCTTAACCAACATCCTTTCCCATCTATCTGTCCAACCTGCCCCATTTTCCTTTTCCATCTACATTAAATCTGCCTGTCCCACCTACCTGCCCCACCTACAAGTCCAACATACCTGTCCCATTAACCCTTTTCCATTTAACTGCCCCACCTACCTGTCCCACCTGCGTTTCCGACCTACTCGTCCCACATACAAGTCCTTCCTACCTGTCCAACATACCTGTTGCACATACCTGTCCCACCTAACTGGTCCACCTACTTGTCAAACCTTTCTGTCAAACCTACCTGTCCCACCTACATGTCCCACATACCTGTCCCATCTACCTGTCAAACATACCTGTCCCACATAATTGCCTCACATAAATGTCCCACATACCTGTCCATTCTACCTGTCCAACCTACCTGTCTCACCTAACTGTCCTACCTACCTGTCCAACCTATCTGTCCAGCCTACCTGTATCAATACCTGTCTAACATACCTGTCCCAACTATCTGTCCAACCTACCTGTCCCACCTAACTGTCCAACCTACCTGTCAAATCTACCAGTCCCACCTACGTGTCAAACATACCTGTCCCACATACCTGTCCCCCATACCTGTCCCACCTACCTGTCATACCAAACTGTCCCAATTAATTGTTCCACCTACCTGTCCAACCTTCTTTTCCAAACTACCTGTCCCAACTACCTGTCAAACATACCTGTCCCACATACCTGTCACACATACCTGTCCAAACCTACCTTGTCCAACCTACCTTTCCACATAACTGTCCCACCTACGTGTCCAAGCTACCTGTCCAACCTACCTGTCATACCTACCTGTCAAACATACCAGTGCAACATATATGTTTCACTTAACTGTCCTATCTAGATTTTACTATTAATTTGTCCCACATACCTGTCCAAACTACCTGTCCCACCTAACTGTCCAACCTACCTGTCCTACCTACATGTCCAATCTACGAGTTTAACATACCTGTCTCTCCTACCTGTCAAACATACCTGTCCCACATACATGCCCCACCTACCTGTCCCACTTTCCTGTCCAACCTACCTGTCCCACATACTGGTCCAATCTACCTGTCCAACCTAACCATCCCACCTACCTGTCACATCTACCTGTCCCACCTACCACTACAACTAACCTGTCCCACATACATGTCCCACATAAAAGTCCTACCCACTAGTCTAACCTACCTGTCCCATCTACCTGTTCAACCTACCTTCCCAACTACATGTCCAACCTCCCTGTCCACCCTAACTGTCCCACCTACCTGACCGATATACCTGTCCCATATATCTGTCCCACCTAACTGTCCCACATACTTTGCCCACTTATCTGTCCCACATACATGTCCCACCTACCTATCCCGCCTACCTGTCCAATCGACCTGTACCACCCAACTGCCCAACCTATCTGTCAAATCTACCTGTCCTACTTAACTGCCCCACCTACATGAACAACCTAACTGTCAAATCTACCTGACCACCTACCTGTCCCACCTATCTGTCGAACATACCTGTCAACCTGCCTGTCCTATGTACCTGTCCCACATACCTGTCCCACATACCTATCAAACCTACCTGTCTCACCTACCTGTCCCACCTACCGGTCCCACATACCTGTCCCACATACCTGTCCTAGCTACCTTTCCTACCTGCCTGTCCCACCTACCTGTCCAAACAAGCAGTCCCTCATACCTGTCCCAAATACCTGTCCAACCTTATTGTCTAACCTAACTGTCCCACATACATGTCCCACATACCTGTCCAATTGACCTGTTCAACATACCTGTCCAAACTACCTGTCCAGCCTACCTTTCCCACCTACCTGTCCCACCTGACCCACCTACCTGTCCAACCTACCTATCAAATCTACCTGTCCCACCTACGTGTCAAACATACCTGTCCCACATACCTGTACCCCATACCTGTCCCAACTACCTGTCATACCAAACTGTCCCAATTAATTCTTCAAACTACCTGTCCAACGTACTTGTCAAAACTACCTGTCCCACCTACGTGTCCAACCTACCTGTCCAACCTACCTGTCCAACCTACCTGTCCAACCTACCTGTCCCACCTACCTGTCAAACATACCTGTGCAACATATATGTTTTACTTAACTATCCTATCTAGATTTTACTATCAATTTGTCCCACATACCTGTCCAACATACCTTTTTTACCTACCTGTCCTATCTACCTGTCCAACCTACATGTCTCACCTACCTTTCCCACATAATGGTCCAATCTACCTGTTTAGCCTAACTGACCCACCTACCTGTCCAACCTACCTGTCCCAACTACCTGTCCCAATTACCTAAATGACCTACCTGTCCAATCTACCTGTTCCACTTAACTCTCCCACCTACCTGTCCCACCTACATTTTCAACCTACCTGTCCAACATACCTGTCCTACCTACCTGTCCAATCAACTTGTCCCACCTAACTGTCCCACCTATCTCTCCATCAAAGCTGTCCCACATACCTAGAATACATAGAATTAGACTTAGACTTAGACTTAGACTTAGAATTAGACTTAGACTTAGACTTAGACTTAGACTTCTTAGATTTAGACTTAGTTTTAGACTTCTTAGACTTAGACTTAGACTTAGACTTATACTTAGACTTAGACTTAGACTTTGACTTTGATTTAGACTTTGACTTGACTTTGACTTTGACTTATACTTAGACTAAGACTAAGACGAAGACTAAAACTTAGACTTAGACTAAGACTAAGACTTAGACTTAGACTTAGACTTAGACTTAGATTTAGACTTAGACTTAGACTTCTTAGACTTAGACTTAGACTTAGACTTAAACTTAGACTTCTTAGACTTAGACTTAGACTTAGACTTAGACTTAGACTTAGACTTAGACTTAGACTTAGACTTCTTAGACTTAGACATAGACTTAGACTTAGACTTAGACTTAGACTTTGACTTTGACTTTGACTTAGCCTTAGGCTTAGACTTAGACTTAGACTTAGACTTAGACATAGACTTAGACTTAGAATTAGACTTAGACTTAGACTTAGACTTAGACTTAGACTTAGACTTCTTAGACTTAGACTTCTTATACTTCTTAGACTTAGACTTAGACTTAGACTTAGACCTTAGACTTAGACTTAGACTTAGACTTCTTAGACTTAGACTTAGACTTAGACTTCTTAGACTTAGACTTAGACTTAGACTTTGACTTTGACTTTGACTTTGACTTTGACTTAGCCTTAGGCTTAGACTTAGACTTAGACTTCTTAGACTTAGATTTCTTAGACTTCTTAGACTAAGTCTTAGACTTAGACTTAGACTTAGACCTTAGACTTAGACTTAGACTTAGACTTCTTAGATTTAGACTTAGACTTAGACTTAGACTTAGACTTAGACTTCTTAGACTTAGACTTAGACTTAGACTTAGACTTAGACTTAGACTTAGACTTAGACTTAGACTTAGACTTAAACTTAGACTTAGACTTAGAC
>CAXITT010001242.1:74604-95491 GCA_964033795.1 Lymnaea stagnalis | reverse complement strand
GCACGTGATTTTCGATGAGCTCGAGGCGAAACACACCAAGTGTAGACTTTTTTACGATAGCAAAGATAGTCCACTAGTCACTCTTGACGACTGGACTATAATGAACGCCAACATTGAAGAGGACAGATGCACGTTGAAATGTGTGACGTGCGAGGTAGATTTACTGGAAAAACTGTTCAAGATGTGGAAACGCTGGTCTGATCTATTGGGCACAGCAGCAGACAAATACAACACTTCTAGAGATGAGCACAAGCTGACATTCATAGTGTCCCATCCGCACGGATGCCCTAAACAGGTCTCGGTGGGACACTGGATCACCAGGTACTCCAAGGAGGATCATTGGACCAAGTACACGTACACAACATGTACGTGCCCAGGCAGCAGCGGGGCCTGTGTGAATTCACTGGGGTATTACGCAGACTGGTTCAATTATGTACGCCATGTCCACAGTGGGGTCAACTCCGAGGGAACAAATTATAGTGGCACCGGTTGGGACACGCCCACATATAAAACATAACTTTTTGTGGAGATATTTAAATTATTTCATACATTCTTAAAATCATTAACGTTTGTTTTAAAGAGCAAAACTGCTGCCCAGCCCCATGTTATAAGACAACCCACCTTTTATTTGTCAAATCTTACTTTCATTTCCTACATGTTGAACATCTCCATGGGATAAAATCACGAACTAAATAAATATTTATTTTCGGAGGGTAAAGAGCTTAATGGTTTGCTTAATGACATTTCCGCTTTCATTTTATTTGTGGTTGTCATGGTTTGGCTAAGTGAACGTGGATCGGATGACGTCACCGTGAATTGAGAGGAAAGAAATTACTCAGAGTAGAAGTATACATTTTATTTTAAAAACTATACTATTGGGTAAATTTTAATTAACTCTACTTAACTTACGGTGTCGCGCTTATGAACAACCCAAATAGGTTAAAGTAGGCGGCAACCATGACCAAGCAATTCTGTTTTACAAATATTTGAATGTACACCATAAACTAAATCCCAAAATAAAGTTGTTGTTTTTTTTAAAAAAGCTTTGTGTGCGCCCCTTATAAGAAAAATTCGTCAACAAATGTTCATTATACCCAAATGAACACGGTCCGAGGAAATGCATAACTAAAATAGTTGCGTCCCTCCCAACAATTACAAGCTTCTTCCTAAGTCCGCCTTTATCGCGGATCGTCGTGTCGAAGTTTAGTTGATGGATTGCCGCATGGCTTGCTGGACTTCGTGTCGAAGTGCAACCGATGGATTGCCGCATGGCTTGCTGGACGTCGTGTCGAAGTGCAACCGATGGATTGCCGCATGGCTTGCTGGACGTTCATATTGATATGTGTAGGGTGTCCTTAACACATTAAGTTTGCCGATGACTTGTTCTTCCTTTGGCCCCGAAAATGAAGTTAGTAATAAAATGGCTTACACCTAAAATTTAGCTCAAAAGGAAGTTTCAACTGCGACATGCATAGCAATCCGACCATCTGGATATATATATATATATATATGGATATATATATATATATATATATGTCTTAGTGGTGTGATTTAGCTCTATTAATGAAAGTCATTTTCTGTCACCAGTTTATTGCTAGTGTAAACAGGCAGAACTTTATAAGTGAACCAAGGATGAAACACTTGACTAGATTAACTTAAACCAAATGAAATCTTGACTACCTGCAAAAGTATTATATACAATCACAAAATGCTTAAAAAGTATGAGGATATTCATTAGACAATTTCAATATTTTCTAAGCAAGGGATAATATCCAAAATGTGAAAACGTGGGCTGGAATCTAAGCCAGAGATGATAACTAAAATGTCAAAATGTTGCGTTGATAAAACATTAAAAACTGACAAAAATAAACTAGTCAATTTATTTTCCTGTTAGCAAGTAATCATAAAGGTTTTTTTTAAAAAATGAGACAAACACCAGTGATCTAAAGAGATAATGTGATCAAATAAAATCAATGTGGAAAAAAGATCCATAGGTGCAGGTAAGAGAGTTGATGTTAAAACTGGCAGTGTTGGTAGATTAGGCACACACTCATTTCCTCACAGACAACCTCTAGTTTAAATAGACATCCAGCTTTGGCACCCGTAAAATCTTGTCACACATCTTGTCGGGGCAGACCACAAGCCTCAGTGTGTTGGTGTGACCCTCTCCTGTCTTCCAGCCCGTAACAACCACAACAATGTCCTTGGCCTTGATGATCTGCCGGTCCCTGGCCGTGTTCAGGGCGTTCACGATGCAGTAGTCGGTGTCGGCCTCCCAGTAGTACATGGGCACCACAGCATTTTCTGGAGGATCAACGGAACTAGAATCTGTACCTAAGGAGGGGCGACCAAAGCATGCACACAAGCACATGGATGACCTTGGGACAGGTTTACTTGGGGCGTTACATTGAAACACAGGCCTGCTTTTCCAGTCATCTCCACAAGCATTTTCTGATACACCATATACAGGGTCATATCGATGTTTAAGATAACAACATACAGTGAAACAGCGGACACCCCCGGTTAAGAGACAGTACAGTCCAAAGTAATTCCATGTTTGATTTTGAATCATCGTATTTGGGTTTGATTCAGGAATACAAGTGTTGGGATCAATGTGGGGAGAGAAGCAAGAAAAATGAGTGTTAAGTTGTTTTGTGTGTGTTTTTTTGTAAAAAGCCAAAAACATTACATTAGTTTAATGAAAATATCTTGACGAAAGCACAAATTTCAGAATTCAACTTATACCACCCAAATTTGTTTGACTAAAATATGAAATATTGGAGCTTTTGGTCAAAAATAATTTCGTGCTTTCTCAAGTTTACAGTTAATCTGAATTTTCGTGCTTCACTCAGTGTGAAAGGAGGATAAACTCTCAGAGGTTCTTGGACTGTTTGTGGAGAATGTGACAGAGGTACGAACAGCCACAGCAAAGAACAATACATGTTTAATTTTTAAAAAATCATTCCAATTTTCAAATTATACTCTGATGTGCTACAAAAAAATATACCAATATCATAAAAATAGATTAAAGATGTTTTAAGCACCCTGTTTAGTTAGAGATTTCATGATGACAGGAAAGGTGATTGTGTGAAGGGCCACCATATTTTGCCAAATTCAACAAGATGTGAAACACAATCTTAGAATATTCAGTTTTGAGAAATATATCACATTAGCAGTTAGCCACTAATGAAATGATAAAGACATAATACTAAGTAAGGGATGGTCTCATTAAAAGCAATCATTCATAGACAAAAACTAATTTCATACACATCAGGCCATTCTTATACTGCCTGTAGCATGTGGGTACTTATTTATTATTATTATTTTTTATTGAGAAAAATTAAAGGTTAAAAATATGATTTAAGGATATTTTTCACAACAAAANTAGAGGGTGTGCCTCCTAAACACAAGAGGAAAACGGCTTAAAGCTGACCTAGGCTTAGATTGATAAGGAGAGGGATCTACTGCAGCGGGGAATCCAAGCATTGAAAAGAAAAGCATCCATTAGGTTTGAGTAGAAGGAAGTGGTGATACAGACCAGAGCCCTACATGGGCTGTGGTGCTAAAGGGATGGATGGTCCGAGTGGAAGGAAGTTGTGATACATGCCAAAACCCTACATGGACTGTAGTGTTATAGGGATGGTCTGAGTGGAAGGAAGTGGTGATGCAGGCCAAAGCCCTACATGGGCTCTAGTGCTACAGGGATGGATGGTCTGAGTGGAAGGAAGTGGTGATGCAGGCCAAAGCCCTACATGGGCTCTAGTGCTACAGGGATTGATGAATGTCTGTATCAACGCGTGTTGGCTAAAAAGATAAGAATCCAGTTCAAACACAAACCTGTCCTTGATTTCCATATTAATCATCTGCATAAAGTTACCATGACTATGACATAGTTCAGATCATTAAAGCTTAATCTGACCTGACATTAAGGGTAGATGAAAAATTTCAGATAGACTTGAGTTTTGAACAACATCTAGAGTGTTATGCCTTTTACAATACTAGAGGGTGTGACGTTTTGAGGACAGGTAATACGAAGAAAATAAGATAAGATTCTTTTATTGCTACAAATAAATGGAAATGTTTTGATTGCATCGTACAAAGACATTTTCAGCCCATAAATAAATACACAATTTAATAACCGTTAACATTATCCAACTAAAACAATTTAAACACAAGACATCTAAACTAATTTTATTTCTCTAGCTTAAAAAACGACCAATCAGTGGACTCCTTTAGTCATAATAATGGACTTAATTAGTTATCATTTAGATTTTGTGACGTCTTGGGGAGCTAGCTCGCTGGTATATTCGTACATTCGTACAGACTGGAGAATAAACGAATTTTTAGATCTTTCAGTCCTCGTCTTAAGAGTAGAATTTGTCCATAATCTTAAATTAAATAATTAAATACATCGAGAAATATAAGATGGTAATTTCAAATGCCCAATGGTACTTCAATCGGGTGTGCATGTGTGGGGGGAGGTACAGATATCCACCGCTGCACATGTGATGTTTGATTTATTCTAGACACAAAAGGTGTAAATTTTTCTACAATAATCTTGAGAGTCCACTGTCCACTCTTGGTGTCTGGACGGTAAGGTATGTTATCATTGAGGACGTCTCGTGGTTCATGAAATAATTGACATTTGACGAAGATTTACTGGATAAGTCGAACACGATGTGGTGTCAATAGAGCGATCTACGGTATAAAGTAAGCAACATTAACGAGAGCTGTAGAGATTAGATGTAAGCAACATTAACGAGAGCTGTAGAGATTAGATGTAAGCAACATTAACGAGAGCTGTAGAGATTAGATGTAAGCAACATTAACGAGAGCTGTAGAGATTAGATGTAAGCAACATTAACGAGAGCTGTAGAGATTAGATGTAAGCAACATTAACGAGAGCTGTAGAGATTAGATGTAAGCAACATTAACGAGAGCTGTAGAGATTAGATGTAAGCAACATTAACGAGAGCTGTAGAGATTAGATGTAAGCAACATTAACGAGAGCTGTAGAGATTAGATGTAAGCAACATTAACGAGAGCTGTAGAGATTAGATGTAAGCAACATTAACGAGAGCTGTAGAGATTAGATGTAAGCAACATTAACGAGAGCTGTAGAGATTAGATGTAAGCAACATTAACGAGAGCTGTAGAGATTAGATGTAAGCAACATTAACGAGAGCTGTAGAGATTAGATGTAAGCAACATTAACGAGAGCTGTAGAGATTAGATGTAAGCAACATTAACGAGAGCTGTAGAGATTAGATGTAAGCAACATTAACGAGAGCTGTAGAGATTAGATGTAAGCAACATTAACGAGAGCTGTAGAGATTAGATGTAAGCAACATTAACGAGAGCTGTAGAGATTAGATGTAAGCAACATTAACGAGAGCTGTAGAGATTAGATGTAAGCAACATTAACGAGAGCTGTAGAGATTAGATGTAAGCAACATTAACGAGAGCTGTAGAGATTAGATGTAAGCAACATTAACGAGAGCTGTAGAGATTAGATGTAAGCAACATTAACGAGAGCTGTAGAGATTAGATGTAAGCAACATTAACGAGAGCTGTAGAGATTAGATGTAAGCAACATTAACAAGAGCTGTAGAGATTAGATGTAAGCAACATTAACAAGAGCTGTAGAGATTAGATGTAAGCAACATTAACAAGAGCTGTAGAGATTAAATGTAAGCAACATTAACGAGAGCTGTAGAGATTAGATGTAAGCAACATTAACGAGAGCTGTAGAGATTAGATGTAAACAACATTAACGAGAGCTGTAGAGATTAGATGTAAGCAACATTAACGAGAGCTGTAGAGATTAGATGTAAGCAACATTAACGAGAGCTGTAGAGATTAGATGTAAGCAACATTAACAAGAGCTGTAGAGATTAGATGTAAGCAACATTAACAAGAGCTGTAGAGATTAGATGTAAGCAACATTAACGAGAGCTGTAGAGATTAGATGTAAGCAACATTAACGAGAGCTGTAGAGATTAGATGTAAGCAACATTAACGAGAGCTGTAGAGATTAGATGTAAGCAACATTAACGAGAGCTGTAGAGATTAGATGTAAGCAACATTAACGAGAGCTGTAGAGATTAGATGTAAGCAACATTAACGAGAGCTGTAGAGATTAGATGTAAGCATGTTAGCGGTTCTGGTTTTACATCCCCACGGACTTCTTACATAGGTATCACTGGATAAACAGGTACGGGGGGGGGGAGGGGGCGTTAGCTTTAAGGATACCAATTACACATACGCTGAATGTACATGTTCAGGCAGCAGTGGAGCCCATGTCACCATGACCCTCCCACGCCTCAGATCCTGTGTATCACACCAGTGTGGTGAGTAATCTGGCTGGGAATGGCTGTGCCACCGCAGTACGTGATTGTTATAGAGAAGTCATTTATAACATAATGTTGAACGACTATGAGTCATCTGAGCACAACTTTTGCATGTTAACTTATCGGAGCAAGTGAGGGAAACACAAACACAAATTCAGGAGGTTTTACACGTATGCTATAATAAAAAAAAAAGAGTCAAGGCTTAGATATTACAGAAATCCAGTCCCTGACCTTTTGACCCTTTTTCCAAGAAACGTGCTTAAGTCATGCACGCCAGATCTTTTTTTAGAGACATTTGCGTAGCATGCATTTTCAGTGTTCTAAACTTCTCAGACAACTTTAAAGGGCCTGCATCTGTCGGTTATAGTAAAGTGTGAAAACTCATGTGTTCAATTGGCGGTAAGCTCTAATCCAGTATATGCTTAAAATTTACAATCTACCAACAGATTTCTTGAGGGCTAGACTTTTGTTTTTTTAAAGGTGAGAGCTAAATACAAATCGTATTATATAGTTTCTTATTATATTAAAATGTATTCATAATGTATATAAATAACATATGGTTTTAATATAATTTGTCCAAAGTGTGTATTTTTTCTTTAAAGTTGGCTTATGGCTATTTAAAATAAACAAAGAATGTTCAAACGATTGTCGATCTTCAGAAACGTATGAGAAGGTTTTTGCTGTTTAAAAATACCATAGAAGAAGTATTAGAAATATGTTGTTTTTTTATAAAGTAAAAAATCCTTTTTCTAAAATTTTATGATTTAATAAATAATATAAGACTTTGAAATTTAAAAAAAAAAAAAAAACACATATTGTATTATATGTCTATAAAATAGGTGCTCTCTTCTATCTATCTATCTATCTATCTATCTATCTATCTATCTATCTATCTATCTATCTATCTATCTATCTATCTATCTATCTATCTATCTATCTATCTATCTATCTATCTATCTATCTATCTATCTATCTATCTATCTATCTATCTATCTATCTATCTATCTATCTATCTATCTATCTATCTATCTATCAATCTATCTATCTATCTATCTATCTATCTATCTATCTATCTATCTATCTATCTATCTATCTATCTATCTATCTTTCATCTATCTATCTTTCATCTATCTATTTTATTGTATAGTAAAAATTAAAATCTTACAATAAGCTAAGAGCCCTTTGCCCCTCTCCGTGGTCTACCCTTGTCGAGGTCTGCCAGTCACTGTTGTCAATGACAGGTTGTTACTGAGTTACGCCTAGGCCCTCTAAGGACAACCTGGGCACCTTAGCAAGTGTACACATGCCTGATTCTTCCTCCCTCACTATTTAAATTGCAATTACATTTTATTATTAGAAACACTTGGCAATGAAGATACTGAACTATAAATATTGGATTAGGATTTAGACCCAATTGGTTTGACCGTACATTGTTATGGTTTCAGTTAACGGGAGAGATATGTATGAAGGATGTGCTACCAAAAAGGGTATACAACTTGGAGTGCATATTGGACAAATTATAATAATTATTGTTTCCCTTGTATATGAGTATCGTGCACAGGTGCTCTAAGGCGCACCTCCATAACTCAAAATGTAATGCTGGCTACAGTCATACTTCATAAAAAAATATATGTGTGCAGAAAGAAAATAAGACATGTTGAAAAGTAATTAAGACACAAAAATTAGAAGTCGGTATTTAGGTTCTAGCGAAACAAATTTAAAGTGACACATTGCATCGTTTTTCGGTATAAAGTTTGTCGTATTCAGGAAATATATTGTAAGTGACAGTTCTCAAAATGTCTTGCAACTGATCATCACCCATACATTATAGTTGCTTCAATGTATTATTGCTGATTATTGAAAATGTAAATTCACATTTATAATTGTTTCCAAATACACAATTAGTTGTTATAGCAGCTTTGTTAAGATTTTTGTACTTCTCAATGTCAATATTTTTTATAAAAATCATGCAGCCCATTCTTGACTTGCTTCTGAACATTGTAGTTCGATAGTCTCCCATTCTAAATGAATTATTTTTTCCTATTCTTCTTTCAAAATATTAATTTAATTATAATTGTTTTCCCAAACATAAAATCCATCAATGTATAATATTATTGATTTTAACTAAATTCCTCACAGGCAGCCAAATTATTGTTGGGCCTCATGGTGCCCGCAGGCCGTACGTTGTGCAGGGCTGCTCTAAATTAATTAAATAATATGCTAAAGTAAAAAAAAATAAATCATATCGTTACTTAGATCAAGCCATGCGTGTCATTAAAAGTGAATCTAAATGTAACAATAGCAAGTTGTCTGAGTGTAATAAGTATAAACTGGAGTAACCAAAACAACAATATGGCTGACGAAATAATATAATAAGCATGAACAAAAATTATAAAAAGAATTAAGTAGAGCATTTAATCAACATGTAACGCAATAGATATTATTTAAATTGGGAATGAAAGATTTGTATTAGGACATACACAATAATGTAGATTCACGTATTGCAATTTATAATTATAATTCGATTTTTTTTTTAAAAACTCAGGACCAAACAAGTATACAATTTACACATGGCAATATGACATATGAGCTTTTATCGATCTTTCGAATGTTCCTAAATCAAGTAATGCACTCATAACAAACAAGTCTTACAAACGTATTGTATTTACACATTGCAAACTGTTGCTCACAAACAATCGTGACGAATAATAAATTAACAAAAATAAATGTGAACATGTTAAAATGTAAACAAAAAATTTAAAATAACATTATTATTATTAATATATTTAAAAATCATTTAAAACATCAACAGTTAATCCATTAAACAAAATCCAATCTTTAAAATAAGTGTTCACATAATTCAAAATTATTATAAAATTATTCATAGCTTGTTAAACACTAGAAGGGTCAAAGTATAAACTTCACAACTACTTAAATAACTTGAAAAAAAAACATGGACTCATTTAAAACGATTTATAAGTATCACATTAATGATGACATTGCTATGTAAGTCATCTCACACATTTTTCAATTACTTTTGATTTTAAAGAGTATGTAAACATTACTATGGTATAATGGTATGTGAAATCATAATTTTAGGTTTATGTTGGGGCATAACTAGGGGGCATCCATAAAGGAATCATTTTCATTTATCTTTTCAAGATTTGTGTGTGGCAGAGGGAGACTGCGATTTGTAGATTTCGCCCTAGAAAACACAAGATACTTAACATTTAGTGGATTTTCCTTGATGCGTTTAGCAATATCTCAAAGCCAGATGGAATATGACATATCCGAATTTGGTATAAATATATATATATTTTTTAAAATAACATTTTGTTCTAAAACTTTTTTCCGAGAACACATATTAGGGGGATGAAAGAGAATCCACACATTTTTACCACGTTGTACCTAGTTCTATGGATCGACATATACGTCTTTATTCTGTTTTTTTTTTAAATGTACCTTTCATGTAGGTCAAACTAATATTGAACAAATGTGTAATGAATTTCTAGAAAATAGCAGAATCATTTTAAAAACAAACAAAAAATCATGGAATAGAAAAGCATTAGTTAGTTCTGAGTTGAAGGAAGTAGTGAGGGACTGCAGCGCCACTTAGATGGATGGATGGATGAATGGTCTGAGTAGAAGGAAACTGTGAGGCAGGCCAAAGCCATGCATCGATTGTAGTGCCACATAGATGGATGATCTGAGTAGAAGGAAACAGGGAGGCAGGCCAAAGCCATGCATCGGCTGTAGTGCCACATATATGGATGAATGGATGATCTGAGTAGAAGGAAACAGTGAGGCAGTTCAAAGCCATGCATCGGCTGTAGTGCCACATAGATGGATGGATGGATGGTCTGAGTAGAAGGAAACAGGGAGGCAGGCCAAAGCCATACATCGGCTGTAGTGCCACATAGATGGGTGGATGGATGATCTGAGTAGAAGGAACAGGGAGGAAGGCCAAAGCCATACATCGGCTGTGGTGCCACATAGATGGATGGATGGACGATCTGAGTAGAAGGAAACAGTGAGGCAGGCCAAAGCCATGCATCGGCTGTAGTGCCACATATATGGATGGATTGATGATCTGAGTAGAAGGAAACAGTGAGGCAGGCCAAAGTCATGCATCGGCTGTAGTGCCACATATATGGATGGATTGATGATCTGAGTAGAAGGAAACAGTGAGGCAGGCCAAAGCCATACATCGGCTTTAGTGCCACATAGATGGATGGATGGATGATCTGAGTAGAAGGAAACAGTGAGGCAGTTCAAAGCCATGCATCGGCTGTAGTGCCACATAGATGGATGAATGGATGATCTGAGTAGAAGGAAACAGTGAGGCAGTTCAAAGCCATGCATCGGTTGTAGTGCCGCGGGGAATGGATGCAAAAACATTTTTTAAAAATATATATTGTTCTGAAAAAGATAAATATTTTATAAACTCTGGAACAAAAAGAGTTAATCAATTATAATGCATTTAGATCGATTTATGTATTGTGTTTTTAGGTAGATTACAGTATGTGGGAATAAATATTACAAAGTAGGCACAACGTAACCTAATGAGAACGTGTCCTATCGTAATAGCAGCACACTTTCCACCAAACAGCCCACCATATTAACCCGAACACGTATATAGCGATGCCGTTGTATTTTCCATAATGTTGTTATAACATGTGTTAGCTCCTATAACACCTCCATAATAATAATAATATATTGTTTCGTTATTTTTAGTATTTAATTAAAAGTTTCGACTGTCATGCGCAGAGAGACAAGAAAGGGGTTGATAGATGAATTTTGAACATGACATGATTGTGAATTTGTGCACTTGTATTGTGCGAAAGATACATCTAATAGCATCGGAATAGCTATCTTCCATCTGTGCATATTATAAAGAATTTGAATTGTATGTGATAATGCCAATTATGTTATTCCAACTTGGAGATTTATTTTATATTGTGAATTGTAATGTTTGAATAAAGTATTTAGTGATGAATACCATCGGATCCGTCTAATGCTTCTTTAGCTGTAAATAATCTTAATAGTTAGACAGCTATGAATTGTTACCAAGTCACAAATGTAAAACTTGATATATATATATATATATATGTATATATATGTATGCATTATAAGTAAGGTGAATGAGTAGCGATAGATAAAGTGGTACAGCTCCTAACACTTTATTTAATGTACGTGAATAAGAAGATTATACAATATTATACCATAAAGATATTTTACCCAAGATATGCACAAAAAATAATTTGAAACAGAAAAGTATAACTGTACTTTCAATTATTATTTTCGTTTTTTTTAATTGCAAGTCTTATCGTTGTAAGTAAAGGTAAGTGTATGTCATGGTAATATTGCCTGGGTAGCCGCATATGTACTAATTAAAAATTAGAAGTGAATGCTTTTAAATATTCTTGATAAATAAACTAAGTATAAAAACTACATTAACGCGATCCTATTGCATGTAATTTAAAGATAGGCTATATATACTATGTGTATATGTGCTATATGGTAACTAAAGGCCAGACTACTGTGTCCATATGTACCTATTGCAATTTAAAGGAAGGCTACTATGTAAATATCTACCGTATTGTTATTTTAAAGTGAGGCTGCTATGTACTATTTACATTTGTAGTATATTGTAATTTAAATAAGGCGTCTATTTACCTATGTACCATATTGTGCATTATAGTGAAGCCCATGTGTACATGTGTACCATATTTTAATTGATAATTATATACACAATTTACTGATGATAATGACAAATTGATTACTGGTATAGCACTTGAGTCCAAGCTTTTTACTCATGCTCTAAAGGCTCTAATGTACCAAACTATATTTAAAGAAAAATGTCCTCATATGACCCTTAACTGTTTTTTAACATTTGTAATTTCTCAACATTTCTCTTAAAAGAAGAGTGGTTAAACGGCTGGGCCAAGGGCTCAAAAGGTACATGTGTTTTTATAAACATCCCCGACCATACATTAAAGATGTACTAAATTGCCTTAAATGGACAACCACAAGTCAAATCTATTACATGAACATAAGGCGCGTACTATTTTACTCGAATATTAATCGCAATGAACCAATAATACAATCAAGTGGCAATTATGCTGAAATTAGATTCTTTAAAACGATTATAATTATTGACATTGTCAAAATCATTTTAAAAATGTAAGAAACTTGTTAAGAAGGCAATTTTATTGATATCAACATATATTATAGTTTCGTGGGAAAAAATAAGCTTCACTATTTTAACTCCAAATATTTGCAATTTAATTTGTACACATTCAAGAGCACGCAAGGAAAAAAAAGTGATTTCCTTGGCAGCACACATGTTACAGAATCTTTCTTCTTTAAATAATGGTTTGCAATATTGTTCTTGAACTTGTCCGATAGTGAAATCTTTAGCAAATGTCAAATCGCATCATTGACAAACACTGTTGTATCCAAGTATAATAACTAAAGCTCTCTATAAAATATTAAAAAAAAAAAAAGATAAGATTGCTTGAGTTTTATATTGCTTATTATTATTTAAAGACACCGTCTATGATAAAACGAGACAAGTTTGTGAAGCTTTTAAAAAATAAAAAATTAAAAAAAAAAAAAGAAAAAATTGCTTGAATTTTATATTGCTAATTATTATTTAAAAAAACCGTCTATGATAAAACGAGACAAGTTTGTGAAGCTTTTAAAAAATTTTTTTTTTATTTTTTTTTTTTTATTTTTATTTTAAACGAACTAAATCCATTAATGTTTTTAAAAAGTATATACATATATTAAAAATCATTAAAAATTATGCAATAAAAACGCAAAAGGAAACCTTTATAAACTGTTATTTTTAGGTTTGGGAATAACCATTGAATTTACAGTTATATTCAGCATAAAGAAATAATTACATAAATTTGAAATGGCAGTGCTCCAACATATACTATTCAAGTACGGTAACTGTAGCAAAAATCTTGACAACATAAAAGAAACAATTGTCTCTCTTAAAATATTTCATTTAGTTCCAAGTTGATGGACATCTATGAAAGAACGGCGTATATATTTTCTGTAAATATATTTTTACAAAAGAAGATGATCTATAGTTATCAGCAATGTAATGATTATCATAAATATTTTGATATCGCCAGTTTTTTTTAATTTATTTTTTTTTATTATCTTTCTAAAAAAAAATTAAATACTGAAGTTTATTACTATAAATAATAATTCAATTTCTAAATTCACAAACAAATTTTAAATTATTTATTTTATTTAAATTGAAATCATATGATAAGTTTAAGAAAAGCAAATTGCAGGTAATAAAAAAAAAGAATACAAACATATTTGCTTTATTTTTTTTTCTTTTGTTACTTAACCAAGTCACGATTGTGTCCAGTGAAAGTGTTGGCAATGTTGCTTAGTTTACCCAATATAAATTTATGTATGGGCAGATCAAGTGTTAGAATACGCTGGAATCGATCTCAGGTGAACTGTTATTGGATGTTTGAGACGTATTGAACTTACTTTTCTGTCATCAATACGTCTTTACATTCGTCCACACCCATAAACAAGTTACCCACCACGAATTAAGAGGTCGATCTTTTTGATTGGTGCTTAAAACAGAATTAATGCCATGTATTATTTTATTTAAATTTTATACAATATTAGTCTATTTCTTTAATTCTAAAAAAATACATTTCCTCTTGTTTTACCTAAGTGTTTATATTTTTGATATTTTTGTTTGTTTTAGTTTTTAAATTCTTTTTTTTTAAACAGATGTCAAAATAGCTCAGCGGTAGACAACTACAATATATTAGATATATAAAAGCTCCACTAACAGTATAGCACTGAAAAATTACCTTTTAACTACTCATAAACTTATTAACCTATAGTTTTAAGGGCAATTATACACAAAAAATATTAATCAAAGAAAACTGCCAAACTGCCAAGAATAACGTCACATGCATTTACACACACAAGTCATATTAGTATTATAAATAGTTTTGTATAGCATGATACCCCAGCAAAGCTTACTCACTCATTATTTGTGTCTACGTCAAGTTGTCAAATCATTAATTTTGTAACTCAGAAATTTTGTTTTCAATAAATTAACTTTAATAAAATTCTTATTAAAAAAAAAAAAAACCTTGAAAGTCTATACATTTATTGATCTACTGGAGATACTTAAAAAATAGTTCATCCACACAAAATGTGTCAGATTTCATTTCACATTTTGTGTTTTTATATATATATATTTTTCCTGGAACTTAAGAACTTCATTAAAAAATTAAATAATTACATTATTTTCAAAGGATCATTTTCTTTTTGTTAACAGAAAAATAAATTGCACAGAACCAACAATAGTAGATAATTTGGTCATGAACCTGATACCAAATATATCCAGTTTGAGTTCAATTATTTCATCGTGTTAACTAAGGTTGTTTAGGCTATGTCACTCCATTACAAGACCATAACTGAAATGTGCTTTCTTCTTGGGGAATTAAAACTTGTTAGATTGAAAGCTATTTTATGATATTATGATAATAGCTATTTTAAACATTTGCCTTATTTAAGTAATTGCATTTTTAAACATGTAACAAATGAAAGAAACAATCAAAGAAAGAAACAACCAATGAAATCGTCGAGGTGTTAGAATCCCTGAGCGTCTGTTTTGTGCCAGGCGTTCTAACTAAAACCGTAGGAATACTAAAGGGGGTTTGCTGTGCTGGTGGGCAGTTAGTCAGTAGAGCAGGGGGAGTGAGTGGGGTAGGACGCCGACTGGATCAGGGTTAGGTTTATTGTTAGTTGGTGTTACTAGTAAAAGTAATAATAAGTAGAGTTGTGATCCAAGTAGCATGTGTGATTATTTGGCTAAACTTGTTAGCAGAATCCACAGCCAGTATGGGATGATGCTTAAATAAATTGTAGTAGATAATATAATTAGCCTCGTTATTAATAACCGCAATGAACTCGAGTGACCAGTGTTTATGTACACTTGTGTACTGGTGTAGAGTGACATTGTGTTTAAATTATCAACTACAGCTAGAAAACGGACTCACACAAACTGATTCACGACCGAAAGAAACAATGAAGGAAAGACAAAAATCAATGAAAGAAATAATCAATGAAAGAAACAATCAATAAAAGAACTAATCAATAAAAGAAACAACCAATAAAATAAACAATTTAACAATACACTTTTTGTACAACTCTTGTTTCATGTACAAATTGATACACCACACAGTAATGTTAGAAACTAATAACATATGGAATTCATAATAAATGTTTTTTTCATCTTTAACATCTAAACCATTTTATAGGGTTAGAAAAAAATATCATAAATCAATGCATCACAAATACATATAGTGGTGAACAGGATTCGAGAACCCATAGTCCACTAAATCGGACTAGTGTATCAGGGCCGGCCTTTAGGATGTAAGACCTTTGTCTTCGCACATTTGCCTTGGCCATAGAAGCACCCCAGGCGCCCAGTAAATATTTAAATTCACTTAGTTTTTATAGTGGAGTGTGATCCTCGGGTCAAGGTTCGAGAAAAGGTATTCTACATTTTCGCACAATTGCTTTTCATGCTTTGCGTTTTCATACAATGAAAGCTGCATTCTTAATTTGCATACAGGGAAGAGTGCACTGAAAGGGTTCTTCGCATAGGGTGAAAGTTTGAACAAACAATAAACAAACACATAGGTAATAAACTCATTTCCGATTAACTTTTTTTTTCCTTTAATGATTAAACTTATTATAAGGGGTGCCAAATTTAAGCTTGCACAGGGCGCCAGCAACCGTCGGGCGGGCTTTGAGTATTTGGACTATTCAAAAGACAACATCATCATAAAAAAAAAAAAAAATTCTTGTTATTTACATTTGAAAATTTATTTTCGGTCAAAAGTCAATGAGTTCATGTCCAACCAGGTAAACAATTGTAAATTAATATGACAAATAAACTTAAACAAGAAATCTTATGAACATTATCAAACATTTACGGTGTGTAAAATTTGAAAAAAATAAGATACAGGAAAAGCCACAGATGTAGAAAAAATGAAAGGATGTTGGGACACTTGTCTCTAAGAACTGCTACCTTGAGGTCACATTAATTATGGCCCAGATCAGTGATGTTATTCAACAAATACCTCACGTGGACTGACGTTTAGCTGAAAGAAATATCATGTGACGTCACTTATATTTAATTATATCTGAATTTAAGTATATACATGTTAAACATATTCTATGGAGCTCTCAATCACATAAACAGAACCATCGAGACTATGAACATGAAGTTTGTAAAAAAAAAGACAAAAAAAAGACATAGACTATTTCCACAGTTTATGTAACCATGTGACAGATACGCCCCCCTTGCTATCTACTTGTGTTAGTTGAACTCATTTCAACTTGGATTCTGTGGCACACTAAAATGAACCTAACATGACTTAATGCGGGCTCAGTTCCATAAGTGTACCCATGCCTAAAGACTTAATGCGGGCTTAGAATGACTTGTGTTTGTTCTTATTATCAAACAACGAGATCCCACTTGACCATGTGGACGTAGTCATCACTTACTTTGATTCCTCAGACATTTTGATTGAACAAGACAATTCTTATATTTGTACACAAAATGTAAAAAGTATCAATTTAAATTATTTATTTTATACGTTTTATATATTAAATAGAATCTTTTTGTCAGTCCTGTTATAAGTTAAACTTAATAATTATCTTTGATTAAACATTTTTTTTTCATTGTTAAATTTAAAACAAATCAAAATTAAATATTTTTGTTCTTGTGTTGTTGTTGTTTTTTTTTAACGTTAATTTACATTTAAAAATATTTCAGTTGCTGTATTTAAAGTGATTATTGTAGGATTAAATGATTATAATGACCTTGGACGCGTATTAGATATAAAATTAAGTGTATCGGTCTTTATTTCACATTTGAAAGTTATTAATTTCTACTTAACTTACGCTTTATAAACTTAAAAACACAAACTAACAAACTAACAATACCATACTTTCAGCAGACCCATGAAACCAAATATCTCCCACTATTATATTTATCTGGTTTTGCCCATTGTTCGTGTTTAGGTCGTCACGTGACTTAACAAAACAATTGACAAAACCTACTTTAAACATCGCCTGTCTGTCAACAGAAATGTTATAGTTGCACATTTTTTTACCTCGTGATGTTTACTCCTACCTCGTTATCTAAATGTTGTATTCCGTTTCCTCATATCTAGCATGTTCCCTTGACATCTTGAAAGAATTGAGCAACACGTGACGTCAATTGTTAATTATTTTTAACCAATGAGAACCGAGGATAATGTATATATTATTAACTCTCAAGTCTCTCAAATCCATATTGTTTTGTTGGCCAGTTTATGCGAATGTAAAAGTGTTCTTTTAAACAGAGAATACACCAAGTCCTGCATGAACTAACTTGATGAATTTACAATTTTGAGATGAACATTTATCGAAAAAAGATGAATTTTAATTTATGGTGTATGCCATTAATCCTCTTAATGGTGACAATGCCTTGTCAAGGTAAGTCAAATGTATAGCATGTCATACTATTTTGATTATTTCAATTAAAATATAGTTTTTGAATGCTTTAGTATATCAGGAAACGTTGATGTACTCCAATATATATACACATATTTTTTGTTGAGTGATCATTTCATCAGCATCATTTCATGTGTACTACATATGGGGATTTTCCTGCATCTGACTTTGTTCCAAATGTGGCACACCGTAAATGTTTGATTAGTGTTGATATGATTTCTTGTGTAAGTGTATTTGTCATTTCAATTTTAATATATACTATATTCTATAGTATAGTAGTTACTATCCTAGTGTCTCATTTTTATTTTACTTAGTTTACATGTTTTTAATAATTGTAAAGTGCTTAGAGCTTTAAGGTAAGCGCTATATAAAAATGCCTAAATAATATAAATATATATATTTAAAAATGTCAATACTCTGTTGGGCTGAGACTTAGTCTCTTAGAGCCCTGGCTACTAATTTGGCGGCAAGCCTTATCTGCTGGGCATCGCCATAAAGCATATCTTCAAGGCAGGCCTCCGGGTCTCGCCCGTTTGCCCCCATCCCCCACTCGGACACGTGATGACCAAATGAGCCACTGTTTCTTCTGCCTCGCCACAGAATCGGCAGTAGGTTCCCTTCAATCATCTAGTCTGTGGAGGTACCTGCGTGTCGCGCAGTGTCCAGTCCTCATCTGTGTGATGAGGCTCTGGTCTCTTTAGTCCCAACCATGGGTCACTCTTGCTCGGTCGCCGTCTTCTCCGGTGCAGCTGTCGTCCGGTTTCTTCTGCGTACCACCTGTCGAACTACTTCTTCCGGAAATGTTCTTTCAGCCAAGACGTGACCCCCACCTTGGTCATCGGTTTATTTGGCTGGGGTGGGACGCGCCTTCTTTGGCTAGGAAGTCCGCCTTGTCCTGCTGCGCCACCTCAACGTGTGAAGTGATATACTGCAGAACTAGTCTGCCGCCCTTTGCATGTATGCTGCCTACTGTCTCCAGAATGGCGCCTATCATTGTGGTTTCCTTCGAGACCCTTCCCTGTTCTACACTCAGAATTCATGGAGATAATTAACAACCATGGTCTGGAACAGCTGGTTAAAGAACCCACGAGGGGGGAAAACACTCTTGACCTACTCCTCACCAATTGTCCACATCGTGTCCAAAAAGTTGAGGTCATCCCCGGGATTTCGGACCACAACATTCCTTATTGTGAATTTCAGGTCAACACACTAAAAATGAAACAAATCATTCGAGAAATCCCAATTTATGCCAAGGCAGACTGGGATGGCCTAAGGATTGCAACCACAGAGCTAAGCTCAAACATGAAGGTGATTCAAGGTACAGCGACAACAGACGAGCTGTGGGTGAAGTTCAAGACTACAATCACTGATGCAGTGAAGAAATTTATACCACACCAAATCACCAAACCTAGGATAAATCAGCCATGGGTCACGGCTGAAATCCGTAGGCTCATCCACAGGAGAGACCGCCAATACAAACGCATGAAGAAAAATGGCTCGATGGAACTGAGAGAGGAGGTACTGAGACTCCGCCGAACCATTCAACGCTTATTGCGTAGATCGTATTGGAACTACATGAACGGCATCTTCTCAGAGGAAGACACCCCGACCAAAGATGTCAAGAACAAGCGCTTCTGGAGCTATGTGAAACACCAAAAGTCCTCAAACGCTGGAGTTTCCCCCTTGAGGTGGGATGGCCAATTGACATCTGACCCAAAAGCACAGGCGGAGATACTCAATCAGCAGTTCCAGTCGGTCTTTGGTGACGGTAGAGAGTACTCTGAGACTGAGTTCCTTCTGAAAACCAAAATGATGAACAGAGCCTATCCTATCATGGGAGATATCCAGATATCAGAACAAGGTGTGTTTGCCCTCCTCAATACCATTAATCCTTACAAAGCATGTGGTCCTGACCACATTAAACCACGAGTGCTCAAAGAATTAGCCAAAGAAATCGCTCCTGCACTGACAATCCTCTTCCAATCGTCACTATGCACAGGAAATGTTCCAGCAGACTGGAGAACAGCGCATGTCACTCCAATTTACAAGAAAGGGGAGCATTCCGACCCTGCCAACTATCGTCCGATATCCCTCACTAGCGTCGTCTGCAAATTGTTGGAGCACATAATCGTAAGCTCTGTCATGAAGCATCTTGAAAGCAAAAATATACTCAATGACTGTCAACATGGCTTCCGAGTCAATAGGTCATGTGAGACCCAGCTTCTCGAATTTGTAGAAGACTTGATGACCAATCTGGAGAACCACAAGCAGACTGACGTGCTAGTAATGGACTTCGCAAAAGCATTTGACCGGGTGAATCATAGTTTGCTTCTACACAAACTCCAGATATATGGGATTCAAGGCACCACTAAAACATGGATCTCTAGCTTCCTCAGCCACCGACGCCAAGCAGTGGTGGTGGGCGGTACAAGCTCCTCCTTTGTCAATGTGAAGTCAGGGGTCCCCCAGGGATCAGTCCTGGGCCCCTGTTTGTTCCTAGCATACATTAATGACCTACCGGAGAAACTGACATCACAGGCAAAACTGTTTGCAGATGACACAGCAGTGTATAGGACGATCGCCAACAGATCTGACCAGGACCAGCTACAACAGGATCTCAATCTGTTGGCTGAGTGGGAGATGAGCTGGGACATGGAATTTCATCCTGCCAAGTGCCAGACACTATCAATCTCTAGAAGTTGTACTCCTCTACAATACCAATACAAACTGCACGGACATATTCTTGAGCAAGTTTCCTCCGTAAAGTACCTGGGTGTTACCATTCAAAGAGAGGTCCGCTGGGACGAGCATATTAACAATGTATATAATCAAGCAAACCAAGCCTTGGGGTTCTTAAGGCGAAATCTAAAGATTGGCAACTCCTGTGTGAAAGAAAGAGCATATAAAGCCTTTATCCGTCCGATTTTAGATTATGCATCTTCAGTCTGGGACCCATTTACCCAGAAGAGCATTGA
>CAXITT010001242.1:60869-73409 GCA_964033795.1 Lymnaea stagnalis | reverse complement strand
ATACACCGTCTTGTCCGTATTGACGACCATTTTCCACAGCCTCGTATAGGCTTCTATTCTGTCGAGGTCGTCTTGCAGCTGGTTCTGCAGATCTTTGACATTCCTCCCCGAGCTCCAGATAGACAAATCGTCCGCAAACATTGCGTTTTCACTTTCTAATTCCTCTTGCAAGTCATATACATAAGCTATTTATAGGAATAGGGTGCAACTGAGTGTAGACCCCTGCGGGAGTCTGTCCTCAAGGATTAATTGGTCTGATATACTGTCGCCAACCCATGTGGTGATAGTTATGTCCTTTAAAAAGTTTTCCACCCATGCGGACATGTTACCTGTGATTCCCAGCTTGTGAAATTTGTACATGAGTCCCGTGCGCCATACTCGGTCTTATGCTTGTTTGAGGTCAGAGAAAACTGCTACCGAGTGATACTTTTTCTGAAGCTCCTTTTTTTCATTGATTGGACAAGTCGGATCACCTGATCCATGGGTTGTCGCCCATTTCGGAAGCCACCTTGCGTCGGTGGTAGGCACTTGTTCTTCTCAAGAAACCAGTAGAGTGTTCCATTTACCATTCGTTCTGCTACCTTTCCCACACACGATGTTAAAGATATTTGCCTGTAGCTACTTGGTAAATGGCCTGGTTTGCCTTCTTTGGGAATTGGGATGACTGTGGCTTTTTTTCCCCTTTTTTGGCAGGGTGCTTGTGGCCCAGGTCATATTTATAAGAGCCAACAAAATTATCTCCCCTGTTTCCCTAGGTGGGTCAACATCTCGTTATGTACCGTGTCAGGCCCTGGTGCTTTGGCTGTTCTACACTTGTCTAGTGCGGTTCGCAATTCTTCCATTGTGAAGAGAGTTGTGAAAAGCTCTGTTTGGGGCCCAATGCGTTGGGTTAGAGCTCCCCTTTTCCTTAGACGTCTGATGTTGCGGTGCTCTTCGGTCTCTCTGGTCTTTTTATCCACTGCGGCAAAGTGAATATTTAGTGCTTTTGCCCTCTCTGCGTCGCTCGCCTCGACGCCATTCGCGATTTTAATTGGTTGTTGGTTTTTGACCTTCCCCACACCAGAGAGATTTCCAAGAAGGCTTCACACTTTCCTGCCGTCTTGAAGGTCAAGCTTTTCAAACGCGCTTACCCATTTTGACTTTTTCGCTTTTTGGACAACCGCCCGAAATTAATCCTTAAGTCGGTTGTAAGTTGCTCGAGCTGCAGGCGTCTTCTTTCTTGCGGCTTGTGTTCGAGCTTTTGCTCTTCGCTTCACGAGTTCTTTCAGTTCCCTGTTCCAGTAGGGTTTGAATTTTTGCTTCCCATTCGTCCTTGGAATCGTCTTACGGGCGACTTCCAAGATGATACCATTTAACTTCTGGAAGGCTCCATCTATGTCGCCTAACTCGACATCGAGCTCGCGAAGCTTGGTCTCCGTTTTCTTCTCGTACTCACCCCACTTGGCTTTCCGGAAAAACCAGTGACGTTTGTCACAATGGGTTTTGGAAGTTCCAAGAGTAATCTTGAGTAATTTGGGCAGATGGTCGCTCTTATTTTCTGCAAGTACTTCCAGACTCTGACTTGCCACTAGGTCAGCTGATATGAGGGTCAGGTCTGGCCGGGACTCCGTGCTATGTCCGGTGTGAAGGAGAGTTTGCGCACTCTCTTCGTCCTGAAGTCTGATAATGTTCGTCTCAAGACAGACATCGTCTACTTGCTTCCCTGAAGCTTTCCGTTCTGTGTAGACCCACATGGGCGATTGGGCGTTAAAATCACCAGCAATTATCGTTCTCCTGAACATCGTTTCCCCCCGGGTGGGGATTGTAATTGTATTGCGTGGTGTGTTGTAAACAGGGGCGTAGCGTGGTGGGGGCAGAGGGGACAGATGTCTCCGGGCGCCAGCTAGTTAGGGGCGCGAAAATGTGCTTTGATATTATTTTATTGATGAAAATAATGGGTTAAAGTTGAAAAAAAGAAAAAGGGGCGCTAAAAATGGATCTTGTCCCCGGTCGCGAATCTTGTCCCCGGGCGCCAAGCACCCTCGCTACGCCACTGGTTGTAAACGTTCGTCACTGTGAACGTCTTGCCAAGCTTTGTCACATTCACTGTTAGAGTATCCGTGTTTGAAAAGTTTCGTCTCTCTATGACCTCCACCACGAGGTCATTTCGCATCGCAGTGTAAATACCGCAGCATCTGCCGCACGTGCAGTGGTAAAGCGGGTAACCTGTGATATGGAACGGCTTCCCATGCCGTAACGTCTCCTGGAATAGTGCTACGTCCACTTCGCGTTCGTGGTTACCTCGTGCAGCTTTTGCCTTATTCCACACACATTCAGTTGTAACACGACTAGGGTCTGTTCCGGATGACCCCTTGAACCCGTTCGTTCGCGACCAGTAGCTTTTTGGCCTTGCGAGCACCTGTCACGAGCCATACGCGCAAGGACAGTCTTCCCCTTGAGGACGTCCGCGTGGAGGGGATGCTGTCCAGGCATCGCAACAAACGCTCTACTCGGTCCCACCTTGCCTCTCAGCAGTGGGTGTCGAGGGCTTTTTAAGGTCGCCGTGACCTGCTTTAAAGATAATTCGTAGTAATCATTGAGTCGTGGCTTGGGCAGATATCTTTCTCCCATTGAGGGAGAGGCTTTGCGTCGCCTCCCCCCTTACCCAGTGGGTCTTTCGGTCGGGACTGCCGGGGAGGCTATGGGTTTTGGTTTCGGGCGCCAGCTCGCCTTAATCGTCTTCCACGCCGCGTACAGGCAACCCATTTTCGTGGAAGTATGTATATATAAATATATGATATATGAGGTAAAGTTTTATGGATTATCTTTCTTGATAAGGTAAATGGAATATTAATATTCTTTTTTAGATATCGAATCCATAGTCCATTTAAGTTTATGTATATAATTATTACAATAAGATAATGTTCAATCAAGGTATAAAAATAAGTGTAAACTTATACTACTTTAAAAAATTATTTAAATTAACTACTGATTAAAAGCCAAATATTAAGGAAAATTTAAAATAATGGGTTGCATTTAATTTTTCGAAGGGGAAAAAATATATTTTTGAATGAAACTTTCGCCTAATTTCTTGTTATCCTTAAAGCTGATAGCTTTAAAAAAGAATAAAAAATTAATGAAATAAAATAAAATTATTTATAAAATGATCACTACTAAGATAAAATACGATTATAATATTGATTCAAACAAATGATAATTTTTTTGAAATATATTTAATTGTAAATTATCAGCATATAAATAGAACAATTTGAACTCAAGACATCAACATTAAATTATTCATTAGTAAAACAAAAAAGCCATTCTTTTTGCTCTTAGCCATACCAGGGACTTATTAGCTCACATTTAAATTTCTGACTTCTGGTGGCACGCTAATAGATTCGAAATGACTGGGGAACAAATGTATTTCTATATCTTTCGGTCTTCGCCGTGATGGAAAGAATTCGTCCTTATCCGGCGGATCCTATGTATCTGTGATGAAGAGGATGGGATGTATCATGCAAAATGTGTTTAGTAACATCTTTATTCCAACAGTTCCCCAAGTCAATGATGTTTATTTTGAATTATGTTATTAGCTTTCTTGCTTAGACTTATTATTTGGTGTTTAATATAAGACGATGAATTCCGAAGACAGCAGGTAATACTGAAATTGAGTAGACTTCAAACTGTTTTAATGTATAATAATTTAACTACTTGTTTCTAAAGGTAGGAAATTCTTTGATTGAATATATTTATACAGCATTTTGACGTGATCATGCAAAGTTAATTTTTAAATTAAAAGTTACACCTCAGTACTTGTATGCCTCTACTTTATCTTCACGTTTTTTTATATGTTTAGATCTGTAATCTGATTTTTCCCCTCATGAAGTCAATACCCATTTACTTTGTTGTTGAGACATTCAGCTGAAGAAAAGTATCATTGCACTAATTGATAAAGCTTGTAACTAAGTTGTGATGTAGGACTTCTCCTCAGATATTGAGCTTACCGTGAGGGTATCAGGAAGTTTTATGATTGAAACGGTGTCACTTTAGCTCCGAACATCATTCGTGTCAAATGTATACAATACAGGGGTAACACGGAAACTTATGGCACCCCATTGCTATTTCTTTGGTTAGAGATAATTGGTCATTTACTTTTACATATTTCGGGCGATTTGTTAAAAAATTCAATATAAAAGCTTGAATGTTTAAATGTACACCTAACGAGGAAACTGTCATTATCATAAGGTGTTGTTGGCTACTGTTAAATGCTGATGAGAAGTATAAGTAATAAACTTTGGCATATTTTTAGGGCTGTCTAGGTTATGGTAAAGTCTCTCAAACAATCGTAAGATAGCATTATCGGTGCTCCTGTCAGGTTTATAAGCATATTTGTGTCTGTAAAATTTTTGCTGCACTTCTTTCAAAATTGATAATTTCTCAAAATATGTCATTACCATAGATGTAAGTGAGACAAAACTAAATTCTTTGCAGCAAGTTAACTTATTTTCCCTTGCAATTCGTATGATTTCTGAAGCTTCCAACTTTTTGTTATAGTGTGAATTACATAAGATTTATTAATTATGTAATAAAATATGAAAGAGAAGTGGTCCGAGCATAGCTTGATGAGCCGATCCCTTAATTTGTCTCGTCCCTATGTCCTGGCTGAGTCCAATTGTTTAAATAACGACATTACTTCATGTTCGGTTAACACGAGAGCTTCATCATGTGTTGTCTTGCTATCTTTAAATGAATTCATTTCTATAAGTACACTTCCAACATCCAGACTCTCAAAGCGTCAATACTTGTCATTAAAGTCTTTAAATCCAATCTTGACGTCCTAACACACAAGCATTCACGCTTAGGAATATATCCTGTTATTTGTTTTAGACCAGCCCAACAAGCCTTTGAGTTGATAGAATGGAGGAATGTTTCCATATTTTGTTGGTTTTGTTTTAGACCAGCCCCACAAGCCTTTGAGTTGATAGAAAGGAGGAATGATTCCATATTTTGTTGGTTTTGTTTTAGACCAGCCCAACAAGCCTTTGAGTTGCTAGAAAGGAGGAATGTTTTCATATTTTGTTGGTTTTGTTTTAGACCAGCCCAACAAGCCTTTGAGTTGATAGAAAGGAGGAATGTTTCCATATTTTGTTGGTTTTATTTTAGATCAGCCCAACAAGCCTTTGAGTTGATAGAAGGGAGGAATGTTTCCATATTTTGTTGGTTTTGTTTTAGACCAGCCCAACAAGCCTTTGGGTTGATAGAAAGGAGGAATGTTTCCATATTTTGTTGGTTTTGTTTTAGACCAGCCCAACAAGCCTTTGAGTTGATAGAAAGGAGGAATGTTTCCATATTTTGTTGTTTTTTTTTTGTTTTTGACCCTGATGTATTTTTCCTTCATTAAGTTTTAAGCTTTATTGAATCCATGATCGTTAATTTTAAACATGGTTTAATTGTGGAGAATGACCTCCCTTATTTCTCTGCTCATCCAGGGTTTGTTGTTTTTGCATACTGATATATTTTTGAGTTGGGAGGGGGGATAATTTCATCTATAAATAACTTATTACAGGAATTGACGGTGTTTCTCGTACTTGTCTGGCTAAACGTTTATAAATCTGTCCCAGTCTGTACTTTACAAGCAGCCATGAAATTTTTCAGTGCCTTATCATACCACAGTTCAATAGTTTATGTTTTCCTGCTTTCAAGTTGAATGAGGTATATCACTATGGAGCCAATATATATTTAGTATTGAATAAAATGACAATAACATTAAAAGGAAGCAACGCCTTCTTTAGCGGACAAAATAAAAAAAAAATTAAAAAATTAATAACCAACAAAAAGTTCTAAATAAATATTGTGTGATCAAATTTCTTAATGTAAATATTTCTTTAGAGGCAAAAGCGTTCAGTTTTATACTTGGAATCAACAAAGATTTAAATATAAATATTTATGTGTTCAAATATCTGAGTGGAAATATTTTTTTTAGAAATGAAATCGTTCTGTGTTACAAGTAGACGTTTTGTGTGGAAAATGTAATATTGAGGGTTTCTTTGGTTATGGTTCTGGTTCTAGTAGTGCTCGTTTCTGCATCCATGTCCTGGCATTTTTGCAACGGTTGGGGGTATGGTGTTGCTACTCTAAAAACTCCTAGCTGATTCTTGGGCAGCCTTAAAGCTTTCCACCGATCGTTAATTTCATTTCTGCCGATGTTTCACTAAATGACAAGAATCTACAGAATTAATCCAATGATTTGTTTATCCTATTCAATCCATGCCTTTACTTTGATCAAATCACTGGGACTGATGAGACGACCAAGATGGTACTTAACTCTTCAGTATATCATAATATATCATTTGTTCTTTGTTATAAATGAATGAATTAACCCAATAGATTTTAAAGATTTAACTTTACAAGGGTTTTAATTTTAAAGATTTAAATAAGAAATACTACTAATTAACCAAATAGTGAAACTTTTATAATAAACTTTTAACTATGTGAGACTATGTAAAGTATGAAAATCACTTACAGGTAATTTGTCTATTTAAGTTCGTTACAAGTACATTTTATATGTTAGTCCCTTACAAGTACGTTGTCTATGTTAATCCCATTTCAAGTACATTTTCTATGTTAATCCCTTACAACTACATTTTATGTGTTAGTCCATTACAAGTACATTGTCTATGTTACTCCCTTACAAGTACGTTGTTTATGTTAGTTCCTTACAAGCACATTGTTTATTTTAGTCCCGTACATGTACATTTTCTATTTTAGATCCTTACATGAACATCTTCTATGTTAGTCCCTTACATGTACGTCTTTTATGTTAGTCTCTACCTTAACATTGACTAGTCTATGTTAGTCCCTAACATATACATTTTCTATATTACTCCATTGCTAGTACATTTTCTTTGTTAGACACTGACAATACAGTGTCTATAGTAGTCCCTTACAAGTATGAGTTTTATGTGTAGCGTAAATATAACAAACTTCCTTTTAAATCGTGTTTTTGTTCTTATATCCGTTAAAATAAAAACAAATCATATCATTGTTTTAGAGCTTTTATTAAAGATTAAAGTGAATATAGAAAACGATTGAATTTCGATTGTGGGGACAAGACTTCAAAGTACAAACAGAATATATTGTAGGAATCCTTGTTAATCTAAAAAGAAATGTATGCCAACTTTTTTTTATAATGTATAGTTTAAGTGTAAATAAATTATTCAATATTTTTTTAAATGTTGCAACAACATTATAATCATCTGTGGTAATGGTTTTCTAATAGAAGTAATACATATATATGTATATATATATATATATATATATATATATATATATATCATCATTCCGTCTTCGCAAGACTATGTACTAGCTCGTGACACTATATCGAATTGCTTAATGGACTTATCTAAATATATCGGACTTGGGTAATAAGGTTATATATATATATATATATATATATATATATCATCATTCCGTCTTCGCAAGACTATGTACTAGCTCGTGACACTATATCGAATTGCTTAATGGACTTATCTAAATATATCGGACTTGGGTAATAAGGCGAGAGATTTCAAGCAGTTTATCAAAATATGAAATTAGTAAAATAAAGTAAAGTAACACCTGAAAAAAAAGAATGCAACAAAACAACGAACGTGTCGACAGGAAGCCTTTGTCAGCGAACAAAACAACAGAAAAAATCAGAATAACATTAAAAAATAGCGCTTAGCCTGGAAGTTGTACTCGAGATATCAGCCAATGAATTGGTTCGTTGTTTACTTGCATTTCTTTTTTCAGGTTTAATGCTAATTTTATTTTAGTCACTTCATATATCGGCTACATTTCTTTCAAGATAACCTTGACCCCTGGTTAAATTTGGTCTTCCATAATGCTGTTTTTTTTGTGTGTGCAAACTTTTCGTTTCTTCTGCGTTTTTGACTCCTTCATAAACTACTTTGGCCTCTTCGTTACACATTTTTAATAGTGACCTTGGCAAACCTTCTTTCTATTTGCTGCCTAAAATTCACAAAGTGGGCAACCCGGGACGACCTATTGTCTCGGCCTGCGCTTGCCCTACTGAACACATTTCAGAATTTCTTGATGAAGTCTTTCAACCCTATGTTACCTCTTTACCCTCCTACATTAAAGATACAAATCACGCTTTAGTGACATTCAATTCTCTAAACATCAACCCTGACACAAAACACTCACTGTTTTTACTTGATGTCTGCTCCTTATACACATCAATCCCACATGCTGACGGCCTTAGGGCCTTGAAATTTTTCCTAGAAAAAAAACCGCACTCCTCTATTCCTACTGACACTATCATCAGATTGGCTGAACTGGTACTTGAACTTAACTCCTTTGAATTTAATGGCCATTTCTTTGACCAAATTAGTGGTGTAGCCATGGGCACCAAAATGGGCCCCAGCTATGCTTGCCTATTCATGGGTCATTTTGAATATATGGCAGAGAGGGCGTATACTGGCCATATTCCTGAATTTTATAGGAGATACATAGATGACGGCATAGGCATCACAAGCATGGAAACTAATGATCTCCAGAAATTTATAGATTTTTTAAACTCATTTCACCCATCAATAAAATTTACTTCTCAAATCTCTGGACATTCTGTCAACTTCCTTGATATCACCGTAACTTTGAAAGAAAACGTATTGATTACATCTGCCTACTACAAACCTACTGACAGCCATAGTTACCTATTGTACTCATCCTCCCACCCTAAATCATGCAAAGACTCCATACCTTTCTCACAACTTCTTAGACTACGGCGTCTCTGCCAAATTGATGAGGAATTTCTAGAAAGAGCCGATGAAATGATGGATTTCTTCCGCTCCAGATCCTATCCTGAAACTACTCTGGTCTCAGCACTAGATCGCATCAGCACGATCACACGAAAAGAGGCTTTTAAAACTCGCCCTAACAACAATGAGGATCGTACCAAACTTATACTAACCTACCACCCTCACAATTTAACTGCCAAAAAAATATTCCTAAAAAATCGTAGCATACTTCTTGCTGACCCTGATACCAACAGGGTTTTCTCATCCCCTCCACTGATTGTCTTTAGACGGGACAGAAATCTAGGTGATCTTCTGGTTCATAGTCGCCTTCGATCTGAACCGTCTTACGTTGGTACTAAACCATGCTTAAGAGGCCGCTGCAGAACTTGTCCCTTTACACTCCAAACTGATAGCATTGGCCTCCCTAAAGGTACTTTTACCATTAAAGAGGGTTTCACCTGTGTCAGCAGAAATGTAATATATGCGATTGTTTGCCGTAGATGCCAATCAAGTTACATAGGGGAAACTGGGAGAAGATTGGCTGATAGGTTTACTGAACATCTAAGGGATATTGAGCAATGTAAACCTTCCCCGGTCTCTTCTCATTTCAACCAAAAAGAACATAAAGGTGCTTTGGATGTAACCATTACGGCATTGATTTCATGCAGTAACACACCAGATAGGGTTAAAATGGAAAATAAATTTATTCAGCTGTTTGGCACCATATCTCCATATGGTATTAATCAAATAATATCCTACTGATGTTTCTCCGTTTCCCTATATTTCATCTATTTTCTTATTGCTGTTTGTTGATGTATCCCTGGATATTCTGGTCCATTATTATTGTGGACTTTATTTTTCACAGTGTCAATATTTATATTCTCTCGCTTCCTGTTTTCCCACTTCCGGAGAGACGAATGAATACTGCTTGAGTTTTCTACTGTGTTCTTTTCTTTGTTATATTTTTATTTCTATTGTTGGCTGAGGAAGGCTTTATGCCGAAACGTCCTTGTTTTTTTTCCTGTTACCTTATTTCAAGCTTCCACATACCTCGTTTCACTATTTCATTCATTTGGCCAAATGGAACGTGGCTCAGTGATGATGTCTCATTCATTGATTTCTTTGTTGACTTACCTCCGGCCACCCTTTCAAAACGTCTTTAAATTGTAGCTGCTGCCGTCCAATAAGTCTTTCCCACGCTGCCAACTGTCCTTACATCATATCCTTTGGAATACGGTCTTATGCTCAGTTCACACGATCAACTGTTCCTACAGCATATCCTTTGGAATACGGCCTTATTCTTAGTTCACACGATCAACTGTCCTTACAACATATCCTTTTGCATACGGCCTTCACTCAGTTCACACGATCAACTGTCCTTACAGCATATCCTTTGGAATACGGCCTTATGCTCAGTTCACACGATCAAATTACATTCAAAATAGCTTCAAATTTGTGTCACATTTTTTTTAATGCACGCATCATTTTATGTGGGGTATTTTTTGAAGGAAAATGAGTATTTGACGAACAGCAAATATGAAAGTTATGACAAAGATTCCCATAACAATCCCATCAAATGAATAACAAAACTTTGACGCAAATGTGATTGTGTAAAATCGACTTTAATACATCCTCCTTACATGGCCTAATCTCTAAGTTGTCATTTTCTTAGCAATTAGAAAATATATATATATACATATATTTTACCATTATATATATATATATATTAAATGTTTATCATTTTTTCAATGATTAATTTTAATATTAGTTTTAAAGTGCATCATTTTTTAAACAGACATTTTGTGGATATAAAAATAAAACGCTTTATTTATGTTCACATTTTATCTTATAGTAACAAGTGTATTAGAGGTTTAGTGAAAAACTCAGTTGGTTTTATGTCAACACCTTGCGTTATGTAATTTTATGGATATTACATGTTTCATTTCAGTTGTTAAACGTGAAGAACTCCATTTAAAAACATTTTCATAAAACATCTAATACTTGGTGGTAACAAAAACAGTTCATTCACCATTACAAATACTACCGATTATTAAATAAAATAATCCTATATATATATATATATATATATATATATATAACTAAATCTAACACATAAAGATTTAAGAACTTCTAAACGACTATCTACTACAATCATATAAATGTATACAAACAAATCACATACAGGAATTTTTATTGTTTTCTAAAAAATAATTATATTTCACCTAAACTCCAGGTTTTGACTTTATCATGGACAGAAGAGAATATTTGGTTAAAAATCAAACCTATTGTGGTCTTCTTCAATGTCAAGTTGACACAGTCAGTGACACAAATATGGCCAGCCTTATAAAAATGGATATTTATTATTTTAATAATGAACAGCTACTAGTAAGCATGTTAGCTGTAAACTCAGATATCCAAGCTCACACGGGTAATAACACAATGGTCATTGGGTCAATGTCAAAGAATCATGGCGAATGTCGTGTGTATTTCTCTGATGTATCCAACTGCTCTGAAAATTCCTTTATGTGCACAATTCAATTTAAAAACTCGTCACATGGAAAAGAATTCGCTAAAAAAATCACATTACCAATTAGTTCTGATGAAAATGAAGCCGATATTCACGTCAAATCTCAAATTTCTATTGAACACAAACTCTTTGACAAAGCTGGTGTTATCAAGAAGACACTGAAACCAAATACCAGATTATTGGATGAAGGAATGGGATTTTCGTTTAGATTAGGAAATCCTTCACTAATCAATTCAGATGAGATTTCAAATCAACGAAAAAAAACTGAAATTATTCCATGGCAAATTGCGACAAATAATTTTGAACAAAAACTTTCTGATTTTGAAGTGAATATTGGTAAACAACTTGACATTTTTATGAATCAAATTTCCAATAAAATAGAAGATACGAAAATCATCTCTAAAGAAATCAAATTAAAGCTAAACGAATTAAAAGAACAAGAGTTAATAAGAAAATCTGAACAATCAATTTCTGCTCTGATCCAAAGCCTTAATGATCCAAAGCTATCAAATTTGGAGAGACGAATGGATGATATTATTGATACAATTGATCAAGTTAACGTCTCGCTCAATTTGAACGACTTGAGAGCTCATGCAGATGGATTATGGATTATTCAAAATATTGGTTTCTTATTGGATGAAAACAGACTGATCGGACTAAATGTTTCAGCTTTAGGAATTAAAGTAACAGAAATACTGAATTATGAAAGACACATGAACAATACAATAAAAGAAATACTAAAGAATGAAAGACAATGGTACTCTATAATGACAGAAATACTGAATAATGAAAGACAAATAAACGATACCATTAAAGAAATACTGAAAAATGACAGACAAATGAACGATACCATAAAAGAAATACTGCAGAATGACAGAAAAATGAACGATACCATAAAAGAAATACTGAATAATGACATAAAAAATAACGATACAATGAAAGAATTCCAAAATGAAGTAAAAACGATCGATACAATATTAAAAGAACTGAGAAATGATCATGAGACAATAGAGACATCATTGGTCAATGTAACAAGAAGTTTGAACAACACTGTGAAAGTCAAACAATTGGAAGTAAGTTTTATGTATATAATAATAATTGTTTATGTATCAATGTACATATTGATTGATGGATGGTGAATTGAGGGATAGATAGATATATATAGATAGATAGATCGATAGATCGATAGATAGATAGATAGATAGATAGATAGATAGATAGATAGATAGATAGATA
>CAXITT010001242.1:34285-59851 GCA_964033795.1 Lymnaea stagnalis | reverse complement strand
GATAGATAGATAGATAGATAGATAGATAGATAGATAGATAGATAGATAGATAGATAGATAGATAGATAGATAGATAGATAGATAGATAGATAGATAGATAGATAGATAGATAGATAGATAGATAGATTTTGTTAATATCTATTTATATATTACTTATATTTTTTCTAACTTAAATTTAAGAAAGTTATTATTATATCTAAATAATGTTTGAAAATATTAATTTTAAGGAAACAAAATTGAAAGATAATTTTTTTACAGAATTGATACGGAAAAGTTTAACGGAATGTATATATTTAATGATTGTTTTTCTTTACAAAATGAAATTTAACGTAACATTAAAAAAAACTAAATGTGTCATCATTAGAAACTGAAATAATGATTTCCCTGAAACGTGTTACTTTCATATTTGATACAATTTGATCAGCTTAAATGTGAAAGAGGAATGTCAAGTGCACAAGGTTCAAGAGTGATCACGTCTCTAGACAACAAGAAACAAGTTCTGTGTGATACAGAAACAGACGGTGGTGGATGGATCATCATACAGGTAAAGTCAAAATAATGTCAGGCTCAGTTTTAAAATATCTCTTATTATTTTCTTCATAGTAATGATAAATTATAATTATTACCTTTAATTTTTTAAACACCATATCTATTTTTTTAGTCTTAATTTCTTACACCGTGACAAGAAAAAAAAAAATTACTTATAAAAAAAAACAAAACAAAAAACAAATCTTTAATAAGTCCCAGATTTATATTAACTATATACATGGCATATTTGAAAAAAAAATCAAGTTAACTGTATACAGAGGATATTTTTAAAAACAAACATTATCTAGGTACAGAGAATATTAAAAAAAAATTCAGGTTAACTTTATAGAGATAACGATTCAAGAAAATTATTTAACTATATACTGCTGATATTTGAAAAGCTCACGTCAGCTATATACAATTGATATTTAAACAATTTTCGATAGCAATATACAGATAATATTTGAAAAGCTCTCGTTAACTATATACAGATGATTTTTGAAACAACTCACGTTAAGAATATACTGAGGATATGTGAACAATTTTCTTTAACTATACCCAGAGGATAATTGAAAAACTCACGTTACCTGTATACAAGGATATTTTAAAACTCATGTTAACAATCTACAGTGGACATTTGAAAAACTCAAATTGACTATATGCAGAGGATATTTGAAAAACTCAAATTGACTATATGCAGAGGACATTTGAAAAAATCAAGTAGTTGATTCATTCCGTTATTTAAACCAGATAATAACCTTGACTCGTACAAAAATATTTATCTTTAGAGGCGTGTCAATGGCCTTGTAGACTTCACCAGAAACTGGAATGACTATAAATATGGATTCGGGTCACTGGATGGAGATTTTTGGATCGGCAATGAACTGATATCACGTATAACCTCAAAGGTAAGGTTTCAAATTTAGAATCTTGCTTTGGGAACAAACGTAAAATTTGTATTTTTACCCAGACTTAAACGTTAGTTTTTTTTTGTTTTTGTTTTATGACATTGTTTATTGTTATTTTAAATGGACAAATTAATAAGCCTACAATGACATAAGAACAAAGCATTGTTAACGTGAATGATTTTTAAAAATATTTTTTTCTTCTGAGTTTCATTTTTTTGGCTTGTTTCATGAACGTCATTTAATGCCGATATCAATTGAACAATTTTAGTGCTGTATTTATTTGCTTGACGTCAAGATGTATTAAATGTTTGGTGTTCCTGAAAATTGGTATTTTTAAAAGCCAACCAAGGAGAGTTGTTTTTACTTTCCCGTTGTCTCCTGCTATGAATTAAGTTATATTAGTGGCAAACGCCTGAGAGAAGAGATATTTATTGAGAATTAATTAAAATCTCTAAATCAGCTCTATATACGTTTTTTAAAAAATTGTTTAAACTGACATGGACATCAGAAAAGTTGACACAAAAACGAATCTTAATAAATATGTTTCCTATGGAATCAAAAAGACAAAGGTAATCACTGACAATATTAATATTATGCAGATAAGCCAATATTTCATCATACATGTATGAATGAGGCTAAGTAAAATTTAAAATAACTTTAATCATTGGGAAATTATAGTAATTCTATTTTTGTCAAGATATTTTTTAGAAATATATGATATACATGAAAATATGATCTTGTAATCTCTCATAAATAAACACAAGGTTATATTAGTATTTAAATGTAAAATTGCAATGTTGTATATCCATTTGGAAGAGAACAAAAGAACACTTATTTATATTTTAAAATGCTCCAACGAAGATGATATTATTATGTGCGCTTTCATTCAGTTCACGTATTTATTCCAATGTCCGTGCTAATTTTTGTAACAGAAAGCAATCGAAAAATATCCAAATAATACAATATTATATATTAAAACAACTAGTAAATTAATGCGCATATGTAGCCTTTTTCTTTTAATATTAAAACTACTAGAAATCAATACGCAAAAATTGCTTCATATATATCGCTATATATTTCTTTTTATGATAAGATAGATAAAAAAAGATAATATTCTTTTATTGATCCAAATAATTGGAAATGTTTTTTATTGCGTTATACATTTTCAGTACAAAAATAAATAAATTTGATCACAAAAAATTTATTATAAATGATTTCAAACAGTCATTCAGTGAGTTCTCTTAGCAAAATCGGGGACTCATTAGTTCAGATGTGTAACTTCAGAGAAAGCACGCCGGTAAATTCGTACCGATAAGGGAACAAAAGAATGTTTACATCTGTCAGTCCTCGCCCTAATGGAAAGAATTCGTCTTGAACGACTCGATCCTAAGTATCTATGATGAAGAGGGGGGGATGTATCAACAAAAATGTGTTTAGTTTTACAAAAACATTTTTCTTTAAAAAAGTTCTTCAATTGAAGGATGTTCAGTTGGTGTTATGTTTCTAGCTTTCTTGATTAGTCGGTAGATGCGGTGTTTAACATCAGACGTTGATTTTCCACACCAGCAGGTAATACTTAAATTAAACAGGCTTCCAATAGTTGCACTGTAGATTAAGTTAATGACTTTTGTGATGTAGAGCAGTCTTTGGTTGAATTTCTTATACAGCATTTATCCGTGCTCATGCCATGTTAGCATATTATTAATGGTTACAACTTAGTACTTGTATGCCTCCACTTTCTCCACATTTTGATTTTTTATGTTAAGATCTGTAATCTGGTATTTCTCCCTCATGAAATCAACCACCATTTCCTTTTTTTTTTAGACATTCAGCTGGAAACAATGTTCATCGCACCAATTGATAAAGCTTGTAACTAAGTTGCGGTATAGGCCTTCTCCTTTACAAATTAAGCCAACAATGATGGTATAATCTGCAAATATTAAGACTGGAACGGTGTCGCTTGAGCTTTGAATATCATTTGTGTATATTGTATATTGAGTACAGCAGAAAGAACAGCCTTGTGGTGCCCCGTTGCTTATTTCTCTGGTTAGAGATCTTTGGTTATTTACTTTGACATATTTTGCTCGATTTGTTAAAAATTTAAGTATCCAAGCCTGAATATTTAAATTCAATCCTAAGGAGGAAAGTTTCTTTATCATAAGGTGTGGTTAGATAGTGTTAAATGCTGATGAGAAGTCTAAGAAAAGCACTCTGGCATATGTTTGAGGACTGTCATGGTCATGGTAAAGTCTTCAACAATAGTAAGATTGTGTCCTCCGTACTTCTGGTAGGTTTGTAAGCAAATTGGTGGGGGTCAAGTTTTTGCTGCATTTCATTCAAAATTTCTTTCAGAATTATTTTCTTAAAACATTTGATGACAATAGAGGTAAGTGCAACAAGTCTTAAGTCGTTGTTGCACGTTACCTTATTTTTCTTTGGAATTGGTATGATTTCTGAAGTTTCAAAATGGCTGATATTGTGTGAGTTTCATAAGATATATTAAGTATTTAAAAAAAAAAATTAGGAGTGCTTTTCTGAAAATAGTTTAATGATCAGACTGCTTAATTAGTCTGGTCCTGAGGCTTTAGCTGCGTCCACTTGGTTAAATAATGACATCACTCTCTGTTCGGTAAACAATAAAGTAACTTCCTGTGTACTACTGCCATCTTGAAAGGATTGCATCATCTCATTGAGCACTCTTCCAAAGTCCAGGCTGTCAAAACGACAATAAAAGTCATTGATGTCGTTAACCAAAATTCCTCACCTCCTCAACAAATAATCATTCTCGCTTAGGAGTATATCCGGTTTTTTGCTTTAGTCCTGCCCAACAAGCCTTTGATTTCATAGTATTGAAAAATGTTTCGAATTTTTCATTGTATTGTTTTTTACCCTGATATATTTTTTCGTTCAATACTTTTTTAGCTTTAATGAATTCCTGATCGTTAATCTTAAACTTGATCTTCTTGTGGTGGATTGCCTCCTTTATTTCTCTGCTAATCGAGGGTTTGTTGTTGAATACTCGAATGTTTTTTTTAGAATAATTTCGTCTATGCACAACTTAATGTAGGAATCGACGGTGTTTGTTAGCTTATCAATATCCAGGCAAGTGTTGATAAACGTGTCCCAGTACTAACATTCCAAGCAGACTTGAAGTTTTTCTGTCGCCTCATCTGACCACAGTTCAATAGGTTTTGATTAAATTTTTGTTTGTTTTTAAAACTTGCTTATAGCATGGCGCTGGGCGGACCATTGTGTGATCGCATTCTCCAAGGGGAAATAAAGCACGACATGTATATGCATTTTTAATAGTACAATAACACATGTCCAGAGTTTGGTCTTGTCGCGTGCGGCAAATAACTTAATAGATATAAGTTGGTATGGATTTATTCAGTGATAGTTGATTAAAGTCCTCCATAACAAGACGAACGGAGTCTGGGTTTTTTGTTTCGAAATCACGGATTACATCCAACAGTCTCTCAGTAGCCTGCTCCTTTTTAGCATTACGAAATAAGGGAAAAAAATGATAAATAAGTAATTCATACTTATTGAAAGACTCGATTGTCTACAATAATTTGAAAAATTTAACATTAAATTTATGAATAAAAAGTTGTATTTACATTCCCTTGTTGTAATAATTCATATTCTTTGGACAATTCAATTATCGACAAACATTCGGACTCATTTATGTCGCTGGCTTAAGGGTTTGCCAGCAAGAGTCGAGATAACCGATGATCGAGATAAACTAAAAACAAAACGAAGGCAATATATTAAAGTATGCTTGAAATCTCTTGATGCACATGGTGTGTGTTAAAAAAGAGTATGTTCGTGATTTTGAAGTTTTTGTCCAGATTTTTTGCCGAGATTTGTTTGACGAAGCAATCGGAAGTAGTTAATAAAAACAGAATTCCGACACAGGAACCAAACAAATTATTATTTTATTCAAAGACATGGGCTATTTTGCGTCATACGCGAAGTAGTTCAGGAAAATGCCAATTGTTGCTTGAAATTAAAGACGTTTGAAAATTTAGTTTGCTTTTGTAAGTTTCGTTAAGACAAATAATCTATATTTATCTTGATCAGGAAATAACAATCTTACCAACCATAAAAATAATTATGCAAAACTTTTTTGTGTTGTTGTTTGCTATTTCTTCTTGCGGAGTTCAAAAGTCGCGATTGGTCATGGGACTCAAAATAACTGACCTTAAATTAATATTGTGGAAGTCTTTTGTGCTAGGCTAGTTCTAAGGCCAAAAAAAATAATTGTGATCACATCAAACCACTTCCTCATTCACTTTATTGGCGCCATGTACAAGCACCGATAGACTACAAACAATCTGTTCTCTGCCTTAATTTTTTCTCTAATTCGTTCTCTTCCTATCTAACCGATCTTCATTCTAATTATTTTCCCCTTCGACAGCTTCGCTTCCCCGAAGGCACGCGTATTCTTTCTGTTCCCAAAACTTGGGAATAAATATACTGTAAACGATCTTTCTCTTGCTTTGCCCCCAATCAATAGAATTGTCTTCCACAAAATTTCCGCAATATACCGAGCATGTAGGCCTTCAAAACTGCATTCAAAACACTTTTCTTTAAACTGAACTAGCTGGACTGATTTCCCCTCTAACCGATAAACGATGCTGCTGGTGGCCGGTCATGGCTTAGCAAGTAAATAATTGGAGAATTGGTCGAGTGAATACACACTTTTTATGCTATTGTTTTTTCCGTTAATTTTTGTTAATTTTTAAATGTATGATTATGTTTGTTAAATTGTATGTAGACCACGGTGATCCCAGCTTTACGCTGGGGTACCACGCTATATAAAACGACTAATAATAATAATAATGGGGTTCGACGACATAAAAGAAATGACATAATCGATGACAAAATGCTAAGACAAATAGAGAATTTGGCGGTTCCATTTCAAAAACGTTTATGTAATAAAGTTAGTGAGTTAACTGAGGTTTGACTGTACATTTAAATTTCAATAAAAAAATACATCTTCTTGAGCATGAAATATCTTTAAATCAGATGATATTACAGTCTTGAAATAAGAGATGTACATTCTCTTCATGCAATAAAATATATGTGTGCCAATTAAGTAAATATAGTTAAGTAGCTTTTACAAAATTTGGGTACATTTATATACGTTTAACTATACCTCAAATAACATTATCCAAATACTATCATTTTTCATACGTTGTTGAAGATGTTTTAAGGTATGCATTCAAAAAATGAAAATATGTTTTTGTTTTATGAAATGTTATATCACATTATATCATATCATAATCATATTATTTTCAATCATAGCATGTAACTATCATGTCGCATCAAACACTCAAGTTTGTTATTCAGTTAAAGTGTTCTGGTTATAACTCAACACAAAATATATCACAATAAAATATTGAATTAAAAAGGGCTAAATCCAAAATATGACGTTTTATAAAGACATAAAAAATGGTCAAGTCGACAATATGATTTTTTAATTAACACATACAATTTGTTCAAGTCAGCAATATGACGTTTTATTTACACATAAAAGTTGGACATGTCCAAAATATGACGTGTTATTAACACATAAAAGTTGATCAAGTCAAAAATAATTCGCCAGAAGTAGGGCAATCAAGAAGGCAACCACGCAGGCTATATATATATAGATAAGCCAGATAAAGCAAGACGTCGCAAGCAAACCCTCCGTTTCCTTCTCTTGCCAGCCAAGCATTGGTTTCGAGAATTGCGTACTACGGTGGAGCTACCACCCACTTCCTGCACCACCTTCTCTTGCCAGCCAAGCATTGGTTTCGAGAATTGCGTACTACGGTGGAGCTACAACCCACTTCCTGCACCACCTTCTCTTGTCAGCCAAGCATTGGTTTCGAGAATTGCGTACTACGGTGGAGCTACCACCCACTTCCTGTACCACCTTCGCTTGCCAGCCAAGCATTGGTTTCGAGAATTGCGTAGTACGGTGGAGCTACCACCCACTTCCTGCACCACCTTCTCTTGCCTGCCAAGCATTGGTTTCGAGAATTGCGTAGTACGGTGGAGCTACCACCCACTTCCTGCACCACCTCCTCTTGCCAGCCAAGCATTGGTTTCGAGATTTGCGTACTACGGTGGAGCGACCACCCACTTCCTGCACCCCCTTCTCTTGCCTGCCAACCATTGGTTTCGAGAATTGCGTACTACGGTGGAGCTACCACCCCCTTCCTGCACCACCTTCTCTTGCCAGCCAAGCATTGGTTTCCAGATTTGCGTACTACGTTGGATCTACCACCCACTTCCTGCACCACCTTCTCTTGCCTGCCAAGCATTGGTTTCAAGAATTGCGTACTACGGTGGAGCTACCACCCACTTCCTGCACCACCTTCTCTTGCCTGCCAAGCATTGGTTTCGAGAATTGCGTACTACGGTGGAGCTACCACCCACTTCCTGCACCACCTCCTCTTGCCAGCCAAGCATTGGTTTCGAGATTTGCGTACTACGATGGAGCTAGCACCCCCTCCCTGCACCACCTTCTCTTGCCAGCCAAGCATTGGTTTCTAGAATTGCGTACTACGGTGCAGCTACCACCCCCTCCCTGCACCACCTTCTCTTGCCAGCCAAGCTTGCGACGTATGCTAAGCCGAGGGTCGCGTATCACGAAAAAAATGGAGTGGGGGGGGGTTGGGGGGAAGTATGTAGCAAAATGGGCATTCTTAAATGTGCGTAACTTGAGTTCACGTTTTTGACAGGTAATTTTAGTAGATGAGAAGCTCACACAACCAATGTTTGGCGGGCTATACCTAGCTAGATTTATTTTATCAAATAGAAGTTGTCTGAGTAAAAAAACATGACAACAGATAAAAGTTTCCTCAATCTAAAATATAATATTTTATTCATAACATCATTATTTCCCGAGTCCGAAATATGACATTTAATTTATGACATAAAAGATGGCTCAATTTAAAATATGACATTTAATTCAACACATGAAAGTTGGCCAAGCCCAAAATTTAAAATTAATTTATCATATGATAGTTGGTCCAACTCAAAATATGAAATTTAATTCATCACAGGAATCTTTGCCCAGCCTAACATATGAAATTTATTCAATGACATAAATTTTGATCATATTTCGTTTCTTTAGAATTATATTTACAAGCTTCAAATCGTTTCATATTTACCAAATTTTTACTCAGACATAGACTAATATAAAGAAATATTTGTTTATTTTTTTAGGTGTCACCAATACTAAGTTCAGGTCCTTAAAGTTTCAAAATTATTGCTTAAATGAAGCAGTTAACGATTAATTATCATAAATATTCTTAACAATTTTAAAAGTGTAAATCAATAAAGGGACATCTGTGAAAGAGTTAATCTTACTAATTTGATGTCCTAGTTGAGGTTGAGGTTAAAAAAAAAAAATGTACTTTTAGAAAAATATAGATCAACTGCTGAAATTAATTGACATAAGGTATGTTATTTATAGATTAATATAAAGTAACTACTTACCGTCAATATGCTTTTAGATTAGAAATAAATAAACACACGATCAACTCCACAATGATATATATTGATCAAAGAGATTCAAAGTAAAGAAAGTAACTTTTGAAATCTACACATTTCTTTTGGTCACGGGTGAAGGTCCGGTTTATAAATGCCTTTTATTTTATCATTTAAAATTGAATCTCAATAATATAATATAAGAATGAACTATACTGACGTAACTCCAAAGAAACAATACATTTTAAGTACTTTGGTTTCCTAAAAACATTCTGGATTATTTTCAATTATTTTATGGACATCGAATAAGTTTAAATGTATAAAAATATTTTTAATAAAACACACATGCTTTAGCTGAGTATATTTTAACATTTACAAAGTTTTTTCCTTTTTCTATTCCAAAAGTACAATTTTATTAAATTTATAGCGCAACAAAAACCAACCTTTAAATATATTTCTATTAAGAAAATGTCGTATAAGTCAATCAGTGCTGAGAAACTCCATATCCCAATTGTATTTACCAATGCACTTATAACTTATCCAAATGGCAACAACCATATGAAGTGCAAAATATTTTAATTTGGGAATGGAAGGGATTAAAATCCGGTAGAGAATAAAAACATCAACATATTAAACAAAGCAGATATAACACATTTTACACGCCTCGATTCCAAAGAAAACTTTGTGCACACCTCTAAACTTCCTATCGATTGAGTAGAAGCCCAATGTAAAGGGTTAAGTCTAAGGCTAAGACTGGTACTAAGGAAGGTGGTGGCAATCGATAATTTCCTATAAACTCAAACCAACCTCAGTATAAGTCTTACTGTAAAATGTACAGATATATTGCGTTTTTTTTTACAGTATGATGTAATTTTTTTTTTACATTGCTGCAAATATTACTTTTAAGAAAGTAAATAACAAAGACGCCAAACAAACTAATGTTTTTTTTATGATAAATGCATGATATAAGTATCAATTCAAATTGAAGCATGCCATTGTTTTAATCAGGATATGTTTATTAAATTTGCAAGCATTTTCGTTATATAAAAAAAAATTATATAACAAAAAAAAATGACGCCCTAATAAGTGAAATTGAAAAAGCCTATGCAAATTATTAAGTAACTTTGTGTTGACCTGCTCATTTATTTTCATTTAGCTAATTTTTATTCGTTTCTCTGTAACAATTTACTATATTAATGATTCTCTGAAAGTATAGGATTCTTTATTAAAAACTAAAAATGTCATGTCTCTTTTTTGTCTCTTATCTGATGTGATCTGTTAATCTTGTTTATGACAAGATAACAATAAAATAGGAAATAAATTGAACAAAATTCTTAGGCATAATAATCTTTTAAAATAACCGTGGTAATATCGATACGACCATTCAGTCCTCGTATTTAAATTAGTTTATTTACAAAAAGATATGCTGCACGCTTGGTGGTCGAATGTGAATACATATTTAAAGAAGCATTTCAAAAAGTTCACCTTAATATAGTTTACAATGCCTGATTTTTAGTCTTTTAAGTATCCAATTTATGGCATTACACATGTTAATTTTAGGAAAAGAAATACAAGAGACGAAAACTTACCATTTTGTTCCTTTGGGATACGTGTATGAAGTGTATAATATGTACATTGTATATATAAAATCGACCAATGGTTTTATTAGGATAAGTGTATGATATTTACAACACGTGATATAGAAGCTACTATTGTTTTTATTAGGATAAGTGTATGATAAATACGATTCAAACATATAATCTACCAACGATTCAAAAATATAATCTACCATTGTGTTTATTTGTATCATTTAATTAGATCTACAAAAATATTTGGAGAACATATCATTATCTTTATATTGACAAGAGTACGATATATATAACCGATCACTTAGAACCTACCATCGTGTTTACAAGCATAAGTGTATGAGATATACCACAATTCTTATCGAACGAAACGTTTTGTTTGTCAGGATAAGTGAATAATATATACAGAAATGTATACAGAACACATAATTTTGTGTTTATCAGGATACATGCATAAGGTATATTTAAAAATGTATATGTTTCATATAGAGAGTTTTTAAGTATTCAATAGAGGGCATCGCAACAAAAGGAAGTAACGTATCATATGTTCCTTTTAGGAGAAGAAATAACAGAGACGACAAAATCACTGTTGTATTTGTAAGGATAAGTGTATGATATGTTTAACAATTCATAAAGTACATACCGTTGTATTTATAAAAATAATTGTATCACATATTTAACAATTTATATTTTAAATGTTGTAAATTATAATTTGTATTTTTGTTGACTTTGGACCGCGCTTCGAGCCTTTGGGGATGAAGCGTGTTTTTGAAATGAACTTTATTATTATTTATTATTATTATATAAAAGACTACACTGAAGAGGGATCGTATTATAACTCAAGCATTTGGAGCTAAATCTAAATTGTTGACTCAAAAAGTCAAACTGAAATAACCTAAGTTAAATGAATAATTTTCAGCGTGGTTGTCTTCTGTCATTCTTTCATAAACGAAGTATGGAGGCGAGATCAGTTGAATAATGAGATTGTAAGGAGGCTAGATCAGTTGAATAATGAGATTGTAAGGAGGCGAGATCAGTTGAATAGTGAGTTTGTAAGGAGGCGAGATCAGTTGAATAATGAGATTGTAAGGAGGCGAGATCAGTTGAAAAATGAGATTGTAAGGAGGCGAGATCAGTTGAATAATGAGATTGTAAGGAGGCGAGATCAGTTGAATAATGAGATTGTAAGGAGGCGAGATCAGTTGAATAATGAGATTGTAAGGAGACGAGATCAGTTGAATAATGAGATTGTAAGGAGGCGAGATCAGTTGAATAATGAGATTGTAAGGAGGCGAGATCAGTTGAATAATGAGATTGTAAGGAGGCGAGATCAGTTGAATAATGAGATTGTAAGGAGGCGAGATCAGTTAAATAATGAGATTGTAAGGAGGCGAGATCAGTTGAATAATGAGATTGTGTCGTGAACATTTGGTTGTGTTTGGAAGATTTATTAGAAAAAAAACTGGTCATTAAATATTGCAGACTTGCTCGTAAACGTGTCCTGTCAACCTATTAATTTTAACTATAATTTGTAATCATACATTTTTATTTTTATGCGCTGTAACATACATCATTTGAATCTCTCCACTACCTAAAAGGTTTGTTTTATTAATTTTATTTATCATGTCTATGACATTGTCAGCTAATTCATTTAAATATGTCAAAGAAGTTTCTAGTACGCTTGATAAATATTACCAACATTTTCTATATTATCATTTAATTTTTTTTTTCGAATTGTAGACAATTGTTAAAAAGAATTAATTAAGCCATTAAAATTATGGTATTGTATAGCTTTGGATGACGTCATTTATATTTAAAGTTTGAATCACGTGGACAATAACAAGGGATTTTTCAATGTTTAGTCGCGCTAGATTTGCTTGGACTTAATTCAGCAACCTTAACACAAACCAATGTTTATGTCTTTTGCTTTGGTGGTCAAACTTATCTCTAACTTACACAATAGTCGAAAGGACCTCTTAAGTGTGACACATGTCGTTTTCTCAAAAGATTTTTTGTATAACTGATTGTATCTACATTTAAAATTATTCTCAAATTTATTATTGACAATATTTTGTTTATAATCCAATTATTATTTTTTTTCTGGGGACGCTTACCTGAGACACACATTTCAAAGTTATTCTCAGTCAATATAGATTGATATTATAAGCCTGAAGATATCTTTAAAGCTTGATTGATTACCAAGTTTTTAAAATAGTAACCTGTACAATCTCTATTAATTACGTATACTTGAATAAAGTAACACAAAAATCTCAATTAAATAATAGAAATACGTTTAAAAACTAACAAATCTAAACTAATAAAAAGCAAAGCCCTCACTGACTGACTCATCACTAATTCTCCAACTTCTCCCAAATAGATGGCAGCCGGTAATTTGTCATGCTCATTCCTTACAGCTCACATACAAAAGTTAAACATGTTTCATTTCCAAACTCTATACCGTTTGGGGCCGGGGGCCAAAAATGTTCTATTGTTTCCTGTATGAGCTATATAAATAAAATGATTAACATATACCGCTGCATGAATCGTTGGATCTTGACCAAACTTAAAACACAATCTCTTGATTAGCCATATTCAAATACAGAAGGGTACTTAAAGCATAATATAAAACATCTGGGGCCGGGGGATCATTTAATTTTAATTATATAAGCCAATTAATATCAATATTCTTAGTACTCCGACATGAATAGATGGATCTTGACCAAACTTAGTACGGACACTCTTTATTATCGATATTTAAATAATTAGGGTATTAAACTCATAATATTCATACCTCTGGGGCCGGGGGCCCCATTTAATTTTTTTTCTTATCTATACTAGTAAAATGCAAATCCCTCACGCCCTCATTCCTAATTCTCCAACTTCCCCTGTATATAGAAGCCTGACATTTGGCATGCTAATTCCTTACGGCTTAGTTACAAAAGTTTCTTGTTTCATTTTAAAACTCTACATTTTTGGGACCGGGAACCCAAAATGTCATTTTCTCTTATATGAGCTATATAAATAAAATGATCAACATAAATAGCTACATGAAGCGATGGATCTTGACCAAAATTAATCTACATACATTTGATTATCCATATCCAAATACCGAAAGATAATTAACACATACTATCCATCCGTGTGGGACAGGGGGGTCCATTTCATTTTTCCTAATATAAACATTATAAATATCAATATGCTTTGTACTCCAACATGAATAGATGGATCTTGACCAAACTTAGTACACATATTCTTGATTACCAATAATCAAATACTAAAGTGTAATAAATTTGTAATATGCATAAATTTAGGGCCGATTGCCCTATTAATTTTTTTTCTTATCTATACTTGGCAAAGCTCTCACTGACTGACTGACCCACTCATCACTAATTCTCCAACTTCCTCATGAGATAGCCGCATGAAATTTGACAAGCTTATTCCTTAGATCGCAATTACAAAAGTTAAGTGGTTTTCATTTCGAAACTCTACCTGGAACGGTAACAATCGAGGGCGCAGAATTAGTTTTATTGCTTATATTATATATATAAATAAAGTAAACGACAAAATATTGTGATTGCGTGTTGTTTAGAGATTATATGTGTTGTTTCATCTATTATGCATTGTATCTTGTGACGTATTGTGTAAAAAGGGATATGACGTATTATTATTGTGGAGTTTTTTTTGGAGTAATGGAAGCGGACAAAAAGTTATCTATGCAACCAGTTGTATGCTTGCACCGCTTAAAGGTAAATGACATAATATTATTGTGTAGTGTTTACTTGGAGTAATGGCAATTGACAAGTTATCTATGCAACCTGTTTTATGATTGCAACGATTGACAGAAGCCGAATGTTACTTGCACATCAGTACACAAGATACTAACTTAGTGGAAAGAAACATTTAAACTGAAATGCCTAATCACTACAGCTCTCCAAGCTACACAACAGTACACAAGATACTAACTTAGTGGGAAAAACCCCATTTAAACTGAAATGCCTAATCACTACAGCTCTCCAAGCTACACAACAGTACACAAGATACTAACTTAGTGGAAAGAAACATTTAAACTGAAATGCCTAATCACTACAGCTCTCCAAGCTACACAACAGTACACAAGATACTAACTTAGTGGAAAGAAACATTTAAACTGAAATGCCTAATCACTACAGCTCTCCAAGCTACACAACAGTACACAAGATACTAACTTAGTGGAAAGAAACATTTAAACTGAAATGCCTAATCACTACAGCTCTCCAAGCTACACAACAGTACACAAGATACTAACTTAGTGGAAAGAAACATTTAAACTGAAATGCCTAATCACTACAGCTCTCCAAGCTTTGACAAATCAGAAATAAAGAAGCGTGTGAGACGTCGTGGTAGATTTTCCAAAGCGCCCAGACGAAGACAAAGTCGCGACGCTGCGCTAAATTCTACAAGAAAAATCCACATGTACATAAGGAAGCTGTCGCTAAATACTTCCAAGCAAATCCCCAAGTACATAGGGATGCTGTTACTAAATACTCCCAGGCAAATCCCCAAGTTAACAGGGACGCTGTTAGTAGATGCGATACTAATCATGAAAAGCGACTCATGCGAAAACGACATGTTCCGCTAAAAAAAAAACAATTGTGATTATGAATCTGACGAAACAGTACGCATTGGATTCATGGATGCTGTGTGTGACTATTGGCACGCTTGCAGGTGGAAATTCAAGTCTCCTGTTTTGTGCTTTAACTTTGTCTCACTCCTTTACACAAGCTCCCTCAGCTTCTTGAAGTCCTCTTTTTTGGCGATCATCCTCAAAGTGAGCATTTCTTGGAAAATATTAGCAAATACAACAGCGCTTTTCAAATGACGTCATTTAGTGCTAATCAAATCGTTGAGGGAATTTTTCCGGCTTCGTTTACAGTCCAGTGAAAAGTGTACCACGTGATTGATAGTCTTTTACTTTTGAAGACTGAGGAACACAAATTTCTACTAATTAATTACATCGGGGACGATGAAAAAGAAGCACAAATGCGGTGCACTAATGTTTCTCAGCTTAACCAGATCCTGGTGCGCTAGTTGCAGAAAATGATGCATGATTGTAACTCTTACATCAAAGACTTCCAATCCTCAGTCGAAAGAATTTCAAATCAAGACAAACACTTCCAGACAATAAATATCAACGCATTGAGGAAACACAGAGATCCTATGATGCATTTCAATATCCCCTCATGTTCTGCAATGGTGAGGACGGCTATTCTGTGTCTATACCACAAGTTAACCCTGACAGTAAGTTACCTATGAAGAAAACTGTATCTGCAGTGAACTTCTATTCATATCGGCTTATGATCAGACAACCTCATCAAAATAACATATCTTTCTTCAGAAGTTTATTAAATCAGTTTTTAGTTGAAATGTATGCGAACATTGAATCCGAAAGACTAAATTTTATACCACTGAACAAAAAGAAACTACAAGCTGAAAATTACGTCTACCTGAAAGATGCTATTGAGAAAAAATACTTTAATTTAGTGGGATTTGGTCAGGCTATGATATTACCATCCTCTTTCACTGGAGGAAATCACTATATGTACGAGCGTACGCAAGACGCAATGACCTCCATAAGTAATTACGACCGTCCTTACTTATTCACACATTTACTTGCTATCCTAAATGGACTGACATCTCTGAGTGTTCCTCCGCATCAGAAACCTCACTATCACAACGATCTCAGAAGTCGTGTATTTCATCTAAATATTTGCAAAATGATAAACTAGCTAACCAAGAGTAATATTTTTGGTTATACAACTTGCTACATATGCACCATAGAGTAGCGAACGCGATGTCTTTCCCATTCAAACATCCTCTTGTGGCTAAGCATATGATTAACCTAGATGCCATCGATCAAGTCATCCGTGCTGAGATTCCTGATCCACAGACTGACCCTAGCCTCAACAAAATTGTAAAATCAACGATAATTCGCGGTCCATGTCGGCCTCATAATATCAACGCAACCTGTTTGATCACGGAATATGCCGTAAAATATTACCGGTCCATTTATATCGGAAACTCAGACTGGTGAAGATGGTTACCTCCAGTACCGCGGGCGCGCTCAGCCTAAAGGAGGTCATGTAATATACATCAATGTTACATATATTGACAACAGATGGTTAATACCTTATAGTCTTGTGCTGTCCCGCTTCTTCAATGCTCACATTAATGTAGAATTTCGCAATTCAGTCAGATCTCTGAAAACACATGAAAGTATGTTAACAAGGGGAGTTCTCAGACAGTATTTGCAATTCAAGATAAAAATGACGAGGTGTCTCGATATGAAGCTGGCCGTTACATTAGAAGTTCTGAGGTAGCCTGTCGCATCTTCTGTTTCCTCACACATGGACGGTTTGTTTATTGTACACATGGGCGTTACCTCTGGTCATTCATCTTGATGTGCATCTTGAGAACGGACAAAGGATTTACTTCACCCAGGTCAATGTTATTTATGAAATTCCATCATATTATGTGTGAAAAAACAACACGATTTGTCAAAGGATGCAGGGGAAAACTGTGTCAGGGTTTGGGTGTGAAAAAGGATAATGTGCTGGGTCGGATCTACACTGTGCACCCGAATAACTCAGAATGATACCATCTGCATTTGTTTCTCAACAAAATCAAAGGTCCCACGTCGTTTGATCGTGTTCTACATTCAAAATATAAGTCAACCTGCACTGCAATGGGTTATTTATAGGACGAAAAAAACTAGGACGAGACTCTACAGAAAGCAGCTCTCTCTTGGTCACCTCAAAAGATCCGTGAGCTCTTTGCTGTCATGATGGTCTTCTGCCAAAAGGAAAACCCGTTAAAACTATGGGAAAAACATAATGACAGCATATAAAAAGATGTTACGAGACATGCTGAATGACATGATACAGAAATATAAGTCCACCAGCACTTACATTTGATCTATGATCGTTGTTATCAGTTGCTTAAAACTACGTGATAGCTAATGAGGTCGATCTCTGGATCATAACGGTTTGCCTACATCTTCCAGAGAACTTGCAGAAGTTACGTCAAATCCTGAAGACTTGAAAGAGACATCTTTCAAAACCTCGCACTTAGTTACTGAAAACTAGCTGCTGTGAAATGATCAGAAAAAAGACAATTTACGATTAAGTCATGAGGACTTTTGTCTCGGCAACTGGCACGGTGTTTTTTCTTGATGCTCCAAGCGGAAGTGGTAAGACATTCCTCATAAACCTCCTGATTACAAAAAAATCCGAGAGGACAGAAACATTGCTATTGCTCTGGCTTCATGGGGCATCTTCGCCAGTCTTCTACAGGGGGAATAACTACTCATTTAGCTTTTAAGCAACCTCTGAACCTCAGCCATACTGAATATCACATTACGTGTAAAATATCAAAAACAGAGTAACATGGCTGAAGTGCTCAGACATTGTAGGCTTATTTTCTGGGAATAATCCACTATGGCACACAGAGGGGGTGCTGTGGCTTTATACAGGTCCCTCAAAGATATTCATATGACAAACAAATTGGAGGGCTGATAGATTTGCTGGTTGGATATGTCTGGCAAACTCAATGGTCGTGCAAAGAGGAACACGCGCTGACGAAGTTAAATATGTTTTAAATTTTCATCTCATTCAGCCTTAAATCATTGTTCTTTCTTTGAAATTAAACATGAGCGTTCATTTGAAAGGTGACAAAAAGACGCACATTTCTCTGCTCTTCTAATTAGTATCGGTGCGGCAGCTTCAGTCAAGGAAATCGTAAAATTACTTTTCCTCAAAATTTCCTACTCCTTGTGAATACATTACCAGACTTGCTTAAACATGTTTCCTTAATCTACGAAAACTCAACGAAAAAGACGTGTCATGGAGAGAGAGAGAGCTATCCTTACACTGAGAAATGACGTGACTGCATCTTAAACCATATTTTACTTCAAGAACTACCTTCAGAAGCTAAAACATATCAGCATGTGGCTTCAGTTAAGGAAATTGAAGACGCAGTGCACTATCAAAGAAGAGTTTTTCATCTTGATAAATACTATTGGGACTGCTCAACATAATATAATTCATAAAGTGGGGAAACCAATAATGTTACTGCAAAACTTACAGATACAAAAACTTTGTTACGGCACCAGACGTGGCTATAAAGAACCTAAATCAGGCAAATATTTGCAATGGCAGTGGCTCGGGGGAGACAGTTTTTATTCCTCTCATCCTCGTTACACCCCCTGACCTCCCATTTAAATTCAAGAACGTCCAACTTACAGTAAGACTCTGCTTTGCAATGACAAGTAATAAGTCTTAAGGACAGACCCTACAAAAGTTTGGCATTTATTTGACGCAGGATTGCTTGTCGTATGGCCAACTAACTATACTTTGAATGCTCAATAGTGAGACTCAGTGCACAACTTGGTCATACTACAACGAGAAGGCCGAACTTACAACGTGGTATACAAAGAGATCCATAACATATAACTATTGGTAACTTTTCCCACATTTTATTAATAATTTCTGACATTTTTGTTAAAAAGGATCTTTGCAATGAAGCGTGGGTATTTTGCTAGTCATCACACAAATGTTTGTCCACTACAAAATATGACATTTAATTCATAACATTGAAGTTGCCCCGGCCCAAAATATTACATTTAGTTTATAAAATAAAAGTTGGCCTATTCAAAAATATGACATGTAAGTCATAACATGAAAGTTGTCTTTTTCCAGCTTCTTCATGACTTAATTATCAGGAATAATTGAAATCTTCAAATTTAAAGACTGACCGAATTTAAACTTCGGTTTTTGCGCCGAACGTTGCCATTTGATTACTTTTGTCTTTGTTTCAGTTTCGTCCGAAACTGAAAAGTTAAGATTTTGTTTTAAATGTCAGTTTATTTTCGGCTGAAAATTTTTGAGACATTCGGTGATATGGCTGACAATGACTGAGGTTTTCGTTCAGCTACCAGAAGTCAGACTGTCTGTCTGGCAGCACTCAGATATTTATTATTGCTCGACGTCTTGCTGTCATCGTATGTTATATGATTAATACACCGGAAAAATTGCTCACAGCTGTTTGATGACGTCAATTATCCTATATTTAAAAAAAAAAATAATTCCTTTAGTCTTGGGCAGATGTAAACAATTTTGTGGAAGAAAAACTAATGAAATAATCATATGTATATCAAAATTTTTGTTTAATTTTTTTCAATTATCAAAATTTGAGACCCTAGGTAATTTCAATTCCTTCATTAGTCATATTCATTTTGATTTATCATTATCATGCTCATTAATTTTGTTATAGTCAAAGGTGAATAATATTGAATAATCAAAGGAATTGGCAATATTTAAAATATTATTATTATTAATATTTTAAAAATTAAGTACATTTGGGCTTTTTTTAATTCATTGATTTATTGAAATTTATTATAATCATGCTCATAAACATTGGTATTGACAAAATAACACGCTTATGCATGTATCCCGGGTTCTTATTATAATTATGTAGTAGGCCTACTGCAAAACTGTTTATTTGTATGATAGTAGTGACAATTTACATGTCTTTTGCGAATCTAAGTCGAGAGACCCGTCAGAACTACAATTTTTAGAGACCCTGTTAAAAATAAATTGCCCCACAAATGGAGGTAAGGGAGGTTGGTTGCCGAACGGAATAATTACGTAATGCGCACGGAAAGACTAGTGTGTTAGTGGCAGGATAAATATTAATACAGGGTTTTCTTGCCAGCTATTTATAAAAACACAAACGATAACCGTGAAACAATATGATGATATTTGTATAGCCTTAATAATTGCTATCTATTTGACAATTGACTCTCTTAGAGACTAAATAATTATTGTAGGAAGTATCAGGTATATGTTCTAGGTTGTAATAATAGTAAAAGAAGAAAAGGGTACTCAAGGGTATATTTTCATGAATTTCGCCACACTTCCTCACCCCAACCGGTTCACAATTTCTCTTACCATACTACCTTAAAATAAACATTTTAAGGTCATTTAAATTACTTTTAAATTAAAATTTTCAAATCCAAAGTATTCATTAAATGTTTATTTATTAATATTCACGATGATCTCATTAAAAAAATCTAAATATTGATACCTTACCTCATCGATGTGTGTAGAAAGTATGCATGAAGGAATTTGAAAATATATAAATATTTTTGTTTGTGCTTTGGCTTTGGTTTCGGCCGAAAGTCACTTTAAGATTTTGGTTTCATTTTCCGTTTCGGCCGAAAATCACTTAAGATTTTGGTTTCTTTTCCGTTTCGGCCTAAAAAAAATTCTTTAACTTTCGGCCTAGTTTCGGCTTTTGCTGAAATCATAAAATCGTTTTCGGTCCGTCTCTACTTCAAATCAATGTTCCATAAGTTTCTAAAGTTTTTAACTGAAATGAACATTGAACTAAAGTCAACGACACTTGAAACAAAAATTGTATATTATGGTTGGAAAGGCACCGTTATAACGACCACATAAATAAAGTGTTAACATTATTGTCTAAAGGTTTGCCCGTTTATAATAAAGGTTTAAAGGTTTAAACTATGTTTTAAAATTGTAAATCAGTTTATGTAACTTAGTGTTAAAAGTCATAATAATAATTTGGTATCCAAGTTGGCCAACATGAGTTCGGAAATAATTGACGTAGATTGTTATTGTATAATTATTATGGAACACTTTTTTAATAAGTCTGACATTGATTTTGTTATATTATGTATAATAGAAAACAAGTGCTGAAAACACACATTGAAATAGATTATGTTATTTTATGTATAAAGAATTTTTTTTTTTAAATTGTAGAGTGTTACGTCAAATATTTTTAAAATCATCATTTAATAAAAACACAAATGCTGTAAATCGAAGGAGGTACCACTTGTTGAGGTCCTCCTTGTTGAGGTCCCACTTGTTGTGGACCCCCTTGTTGAGATCCCACTTGTTGATTTCCCACTTGTTGAGGTCCCCCTTGTTGAGGTCCCCCTTGTTGAGGTCCCTCTTGTTGAGATCCCACTTGTTGAGGTCCCCCTTGTTGAGGTCCCACTTGTTGAGGTCCCACTTGTTGAGGTCCCACTTGTTGAGGTCCCACTTGTTGCTGTCCCACTTGTTGATGTCCCACTTGTTGAGGTCCTACTTGTTGAGGTCCCCCTTGTTGAGGTCCCCCTTGTTGAGGTCCCACTTGTTGAGGTCCCACTTGTTGAGGTCCCCCTTGTTGAGGTCCCCCTTGTTGAGGTCCCCCTTGTTGAGGTTCCACTTGTTGAGGTCCTACTTGTTGAAGTCCCACTTGTTGAGGTCCCACTTGTTGATGTCCCACTTGTTGAGATCCCACTTGTTAAGGTCTCCCTTGTTGAAATCCAACTTAATAGTGTTGTCAATTTTGCGCCATTTGATTGATCACTTAAACAAATGACTCATTAAAATAATAATGATAGTACCACTATCACTAACAATAACATTTAAACATTGTTTGATTGGCATTGTCAAGGTGAGGCCATAACAACGTGTTGCACTCATTTTACTCTATCAAAACAGGGGCAATAACACGTGGTGAACACATTTTACTCTAACAAGAGTGGGTCCATAAACATAATGTGCACACATTTTACTCTCATTAGCATGGGGCCATAACCCACTTGGTGTACACATTTTGATTCTATACAAAGTTTAGCCGTAACCATGTTGAGCACACATTTTCACTCTATCAAGAGTGGGGAGATAACCACGTCTTGCACATATGTTCACTCTATCAAGTGGGGTCATAACCACATGATGCACACGTTTTAAATCTATCAAAAGTGGTGCTCTAACCACGGGGTGATACATTCCCACTTTATCTAGATTGGGACAATAACCACATGATGCAAACATTTTCATTCTATCACGAGCGTTATCAAACTCTTATAGACATATATTAAGTTACCAAAGTGGCTATCCGCACCCAGGTATCAGAAGTGAGAGGTTGGGATTAAAACATATTTAAAATATTATCGTTGAGTTTGTAAGAAAAAATGAGGTATTAAAGGAAAGATATTTGAAATGATATAATGTTTGAAAATAAAACTTCTTCAATTTAACAAAAATAAATTAACACAATGGACTTTCGAATGGGATTTAGTTTAAAGGGATCCGGGTACTCATAGCCGCTATTCGGACCCAAGTCTCTTTAGACTAAATCCCATTCAGATGTCATTTATAAAGATAATAATATTTTAAATAGATTTTTTCAATTCATCCTCACCGCTCTGATAACCGGGTGCGAATTTTGCAGCCTTTAGTTAAATGATAAGAAGTTTTAAATTAGAAATGTTTGAAAAATTCCTTATTCTATGAAATTTTATTTTAAAATGTCTCTTCCCACCATTTCTTTTGTAAACAAAGGGACGCAAGTAGATAAAGAAAAGACGCCTTAGATGTGACGAATTGTATCAGGAAAAGTGTATGATATAAATCAATTCACATAAAATATACCATTGGGTTTATCATGCTAATTATATGATGTATCAATCAATTCATATAAACTATACAATTTAAAGCGATGTTGTCTGCTTTTATCCTTTTCATGCCCATTCATTTATTATTGAAAAGATTTTTACTTGTGCCTCTGAACTGCTTTTAAAACGAATTTGTATTAATGCGCGCATCGAAATTGTTCATTTTTTGTAATTTAAAAAAAAATAAAAAATCAACGATGAGGGTATAATTTATTTATTTTAACTTTACAATGAGAAGCAAAATGTGTTTGTGTTGAAACTGTTTACTATTGACAGTTCATTTGGTAAAGAGGATATATTTTTAGAGTGGTAAAAGATGTTTTGTGTGTTAAACTTTCAGTCATCAACCCATCTCCTCGGCCAGAAAACCATTATTGCACTCATCTCCTTGGCCAGTAAACCATCATTAAAATCATTTCAATAATCTCCTCGGCTAGCAAACCATCATTGCAATCATTTTCTCGTCTAGCAAACCATCATTGCAATCATTTCCTCGTCTAGCAAACCATCATTGCAATCATTTCCTCGTCTAGCGAACCATCATTGCAATCATTTCCTCGGCTAGCAAACCATCATTGCAATCATTTCCTCGTCTAGCAAACCATCACTACAATCATCTCCTCTGCCAGTACACCATCATTACAATCATCAGCTAGGCCTGTAGACTATTGTTCCAATCATCTCCTTTGCCAGTAAACCATCATTACAATCATTGAATATTTTCAACTAAATTGAGTTTTTGTATTACTCACATTTTAAAACGTTTGCGTCAATGTCATCTTTTTTTTTTTCTCTTACGTCACAACCAGGGAATCTACACACTGAGGATTGACATGAGAGAGGGACGTAATGCGTACAGAGCTGAGTATGATTCATTTATGGTGAAGAATGAGTCCGATAAATACAGACTCCATCTCGGTGTTTTCAGTGGTAATATCAGGGACTCATTGAGAGAACATAACAACATGGCATTTTCTACACCAGACAGAGACAATGATAATTATGATGGTAATTGTGCTCAACATTATAAATCAGGGTGGTGGTATACGGCGTGCATTCATTCCAATTTAAACGCTGTTTGGGGTTTAAATGCATACGGTGGTTTAGGTTGGTGGGATGATGATCAATCCGTATGGAAAGATTTGGATTTTGTTGAAATGAAATTAAGGCTCAAAAAAAATGTACGTCTACTCTGGTAATGATGTCTTTAAATTTCTATGTAAAACTCCCTTGTTTGTTATTGCTTTAAAAAATTTTGTTAGTATTCCAATATTTAATAGAAACTAACAAAATGTATTATGTTTTAGATTCTTAACATTATAAATATGAAATGTATTATTATGTATTTTTAATCCAGCGAAAACTTTGAATGGGTTACATGTAAATTATATTACCTTTATGTATGAACATATTTTTAAATTACAACTGTAAACGGAATTGTGTTGGGTTTTTTTAATCCCATTTCTACCAAAATAAATTTATTTTAGCGAAGCCACGGAAAAGAAAATTTTAAGAACGCAAACTAAATATTATTTATATTATATGCATATATATAAAAATATTAATTATCGTATGTGTGTATGTCCCGTATTTGCTCCTACACCATTAATGCGACTTCGATAAAACTTTGAAGAGATATGTACCAGAAGCTCGTAACTTTTTCTGAGTCATTACAACCCTTTTAAAATATTAAGTTGTGGGCCTTCGATCCTTGATATATATTTTTTTTTTCAAATATGAGTCTTGTCAAAATATAATTTCCGTAAGCGCTCCTATACCATTAATCAGAATGCGTCAAAACTTTAGTGAGATGTTTCGAGCACGCCTGCAAAAGTATTTAAATGAATACAACTCTTTTACGATATTTCTTTTTGAGCCGGGGCCATCTAATAATTTTAAAAAAAATATAAACTATAAAAATATCATTTCAAACAGGGCTAATGCATGGTTGGATAGAACCTTAATCAAATACAAAATCCCACATTCAATTTTGAGTGTGACATAATAAATATGTTTCGGAAGTAAAACAACCGTTTGTGGCCAAGGGCCGACAATTCATTTTCCCCCTTTATTTTAGATATATACTTTTAATGTCCGCATACGTTTCTATACCATTCATCCGATTACGATACAACTTGAGTGAATTGATATGTCCCCGCCAGCATAGGATTCTTAATTAATACAAACATGTGCACTTCTATACCATTTATCCGATTACGATACAACTTGAGTGAATTGATATGTCCCCGCCAGCATAGGATTCTTAATTAATACAAACATGTGCACTTCTATACAATTCATCCGATTACGATACAACTTTAGTGAATTGATATGTCCCCGCCAGCATAGGATTCTTAATTAATACAAACATGTGCACTTCTATACCATTCATGCGATTACGATACAACTTGAGTGAATTGATATGTCCGCGCCAGCATAGGATTCTTAATTAATACAAACATGTGCACTTCTATACCATTCATCCGATTACGATACAACTTTAGTGAATTGATATGTCCCCGCCAGCATAGGATTCTTAATTAATACAAACATGTGCACTTCT
>CAXITT010001242.1:18166-34008 GCA_964033795.1 Lymnaea stagnalis | reverse complement strand
AATTTGTGTCAAATACAAATAGCGACATTTCAATTTGTGTCAAATACAAATAGCGACATTTCAATTTGTGTCAAATACAAATAGCGACATTTCAATTTGTGTCAAATACAAATAGCGACATTTCAATTTATGTCAAATAAAAATAGCGACATTTCAATTTGTGTCAAATACAAATAATGACAGTTCAATTTGTGTGTGACATAATAAGTAGGTTTATGAATTAATAAAACCATTTTACAATATTCCGTTTGGTTTCGGGACCTATTTTTTTTTTATTATATGAGCAATAAAAATATAATTTTAAACAGACATAATGCATGAGTGGATCGAATTTAATCCAAAAAATAATAGCGATTCTTCCATTTGTGTGTGGCATGATTTATTAGGTTTAAATTTATTCGAGAACGCACCAGACTGTAAAACAAGAAACAAAATAGTGTGTATATAAAAAGTACTTTTATTAATAATTGAAACAAAACAAACACTTTATTTCTTTGAGTGGCATCGCAACGCATGTCGGGATTTTGCTAGAAGTTATCTATATATAATAAGAAACACTCACTCAAAGTAATAATTTTTACTTCTTTTTTCGAGATAAATAAAATATTAATTTAGTGTTAGTAACTCAAGTTGAAAAACAAACTATAAATTCTATTGTTTAGAAATATAAAAAAAAATATATACAATTTTGTGACATCTACTTAATAAACTCATATTTACTGCTTTTGGGAAAATCTAATAAATTACTGTCATAAATTTCATAAAGTAATATTATTGCCTTTTTATCTTTTAATTCAATTAAAATATATGAATCGAGGATATTATGAAATAAATGAAAACACATCTATTTTTAACATTTGTATTTTTTTTAGCTTTAAAATTATATTTATGATTTATATAACTCTAATAAATTCATGTTCATTTGATACTTATGGCATATTGATTGCACTCTGAAAGAAAATCAATAATGAAAATTAAAATATAGCCTTTTTTCTCTCCAATGTCATGATAAGGAAACTTTAAAACCAGTTTTCAAACATAAGGTCATTAATATTTTGTTACATCATAACTGTAACTATTTTAACATAATATGATTATAATTGTTAAAAAAAAACAGTGACTATTTGAATCTAATCCATTATATCTTTTTTACAACGTAACTGTAAGCATTTTAAACATATTGTTACGATAACTTTGTTACAATAAAACTGTAATTATTTAAACATAAAGTCATTATAACTTTCTTAGAACATAACTTTAACCATTTTAACATAATATCATTATAAATGTGTTACAACATAACTGTAACTATTTTAACCTACTTAATAAAGTTTTATCCGTAGTTACAAGTTTGTGTTATTCTCTCATTGTTATTTAAACAAATAAACAATGTTGACTGAATTTATGATGGCTACACATGAACATGTGTGTGTATCAGAATAATAAGGAAAGGGGAGATCGAGAGAGATTGTGAGAGAGAGGGAGAAAATGTGAGGCACGTGAAGATAAAGAAATGACGATACACGGAAGAAGGAGATTTAATATTTTAATAGTTTTTTTTTTCTCTAGCAGTAGCTGTAACTGTATGAGTAAAATCCGTAAAGAGTAACAGACCGAGATAGCAAGACAGACACTCGAAGATAGAGAGTTCAGTGGGAGTCAGACACAGAGTTAGAGTGACCGGGAGAGAGACATACAACTAACTGAGATAGGCTGACAGGGATAGACACAGATGTGCAACAGTGTTAGACCAGACTCTAGTCACTGGAGCGACTCTAGTCACTAGAGCGACAGTGAAAGAGACGAGACAAACACACACATTAATTAACTGACTTTAACAAAACAAGTGTAAAATCTGATTTAAAAAGACAAATTTTATTATTTTAATGTTTTAAGTCCAATTTATCGTGCTTATGTTAATTTGTTTTGTGTTCTTGTAGTAGGAAATTAAACAAATTCAGGTCTGTCAGTTTTTTTTCCTTGGTTTGTCGGTCAGCTGAGCGAATCGGTTGCCATCTTTAAATGTTGTTTACACTAGAGCTATCTCTCATTGGACCTTTAAATCACGTGACTTCAAATGTCACGTGATATTAGTGACTTAGCCACCTTTTCCATTGTCAACATTGGACTATGCTCCTTTTTCCATTGTAAACAGACTTTTCGCTTCCATTGATCTCATGGTTTTAGCCATTTTTTTCTCATTTAAACTTAATTCGGCACCTTCTATTTTTAACTGGCTATTTGTCAGGGGTGATAACTCAAAAAAATTAAAAATGGACTCTGCCGTTTTTTTCCCTTGAGGTCTTCATGTGTGTATCAGAATATTAAGGAAGGGGAGATCGAGATAGATTGTGAGAGAGAGGGAGAAAATGTGAGTGACGTTAAGATAAAGAGATGACAATACACAGAAGAAAGAGATTTTATATTTATTGAGACAATCGGTGAGGGAAGGGGGAACAGAAAATATTGAGAGTGTGAAATAAGGAAGAGGTGATAGATAAATATATAGAGAAGTGTGATAATGAGACAAAGAAACAAGAGAGGTGAGGAAGAGCGTGAGAGTTTGAAAGAGAGTTGGAGAGAAAGGGAGAGAGTGGTAAAGAGAAAAATAGATCTAAAAGGAGATAGATAATGTGAAGGAAAGAGAGAGCACCATGTAAGGGAGACACTGAGAAATTGATTTAAAAAACTAGATAATTTAAAAGAATTCTCCCTTCCCTTATTTTAGAAACATCAACAGTTTTTAATTTTGATAAAAATTCCTTGTAAGTTAGATAATGTTTTATTTTATTGTTATGGAATGAAAAGGCTCATGAAATTATTTATTAGCTAACCTGAGGAACAGTAACAAATTGATTCTTATTGTATAACTTTGTGTTTAATTTAGATATGACGGAAGGATTGTCTAAATTCCTGTCTAGATTAAGTGAGTGGTTTAAGTTTATTTTTTGTTTTTTTGGTTGTTTTTTTATTTGATAATCTGTTTAATATATAAAGTCAGCTAAGTGTCAAAACATAATCTCAATACTGCTGGCTCTTGGTCATGGGACCTACATCCTGCCGTCATGGTCTTGGGCATGTGCACTTCTTCCTGGCGCCATGAATTTGGACATGAACCCTTCTTTCCCGAGGGAATTGTCAAACATTTTCACTCTCTCATATTAGAGATAAATCTTTTTTATATTCAAGGAACTTAAGGTTGTATAAGATTTTTTTTTCTTTATTAATACTATGAAAGTAGGGCCTGATAATTAAATAACACCTGTACAAGTTTGGCATAATTTTTAGTTGAAATAATTCATCTAAATGCTTATTTTAACATCGATTAAAGTGACATTGCAATTCTAAGTAAATTTTATTTTTTTAATTTAAATTCAATCCGAATGTGTGTTTCTCGGACAAATTAATTAGTTATATTATACAATGTGCATACACACTTTAAAAAAAGATACATTACTATTATTATTGTTATTATTATTATAATAATATTATAATATATTATTATTATCATATTGCCCTACTCTCCTGCCAGCTATATTCCCCCACTCTTCTACCAGCTATATTGCCCCACTCTTCTGCCAGCTATATTGCCCAACTCTTATGTCAGCTATATTGTCCACCTCTTCTGCAAGCTATATTGCCCCACTCTTCCGCCAGCTAAAATGACCCACTCTTCTGTCAGCTATATTGCCCCATTCTTCTGCCAACAATATTGCCCCACTCTTCTGCCTCCCATATTGCCCCACTCTTCTGTCAGCTGTATTGCCGAACTCTCCTGCCAGCTATGTTGCCCCACTTTTCTGCAAGCTGTATTGCCCCACTCTTCTACCAGGTATAATGCCCAAAACTTCTGCCAGATATATTGCCCCACTATTCTACCAGCTATATTGCCCCACTCTTCTGTCAGCTATGTTGCCCCATTATTCCCCTAGCTATATTTTTCACAATCTTCTATCAGCCATATAGCCCGAATCTTCTACCTGTATTGTTGCAGGTACATGCAATTCCCATAGCTGTTTAATGATATTTAGATTGTAAAATTACAATAAATATATTATATATATATTTCATTAAACACTCTGCCCCCCCCCTCCATAACTAAATCCTTTTTGAATGTTGTCGGTGCGGAGCTGGAGATGACGAAAAATTCTACTTTGTTTCTCTTAACTAATAATAAAAAAAAGGGTCCAAATCAGCTAGTAACATTTTGGGTGTAGAATTGTAAGAGTGTGTAAGTTAGTTCAGACTTTGTAACATTTTGGGTGTAGAATTGTAAGAGTGTGTAAGTTAGTTCAGACTTTGTAACATTTTGGGTGTAGAATTGTAAGAGTGTGTAAGTTAGTTCAGACTTTGTAACATTTTGGGTGTAGAATTGTAAGAGTGTGTAAGTTAGTTCAGACTTTGTAACATTTTGGGTGTAGAATTGTAAGAGTGTGTAAGTTAGTTCAGACTTTGTAACATTTTGGGTGTAGAATTGTAAGAGTGTGTAAGTTAGTTCAGACTTTGTAACATTTTGGGTGTAGAATTGTAAGAGTGTGTAAGTTAGTTCAGACTTTGTAACATTTTGGGTGTAGAATTATAAGAGTGTGTAAGTTAGTTCAGACTTTGTAACATTTTGGGTGTAGAATTGTAAGAGTGTGTAAGTTAGTTCAGACTTTGTAACATTTTGGGTGTAGAATTGTAAGAGTATGTAAGTTAGTTAAGACTTTGTAACATTTTGGGTGTAGAATTGTAAGAGTGTGTAAGTTAGTTCAGACTTTGTAACATTTTGGGCTTAGAATTGTAAGAGTATGTAAGTTAGTTCAGACTTTGTAACATTTTGGGTGTAGAATTGTAAGAGTATGTAAGTTAGTTCAGGCTTAGTAAAATTTTCTTTACATATTCTTCTCAAGCTCTGGTCAAGATAGTCATCAATAAGAAATAGTAAGTGTTAAGTAAAATCAAATATGCAAAAGAAACTATTAGTAGAAGTATTAATTATTCTTTCAAATTCATCATGTCGAACGCTCATTTAATGCTTAACATCTTATAATTGTTATAAATATTCTTCTAATTTAAATACGTAATTCTTATTTTGAGCTTGTTGATGTTTTGAAACTTAACACAATCAACGTAAACACGACCTTGATTGACAAACATTTTTATAATGTTTTGTTTACGTGATATAGAGATTGCGTAACAATACCGGTATTACAAAATGTGTATGTCATCAAAATGTGATCAAATAATAATTTGAAAGTTGAGAACGATTTTATACAAAAATCCAATCAAATGGATGATTAAAATTTGACGAAAATGTGAACGTTTGCACTGAGTAAATGTTTATTTTAAAGTCCATCATTTCTTAGATGATAAAAAATATGCCAATATACAGCACCTTAGATGATACAAATATGCTAATGTTTTATAGACATATGCACTACCTTAAATGTTAAAATTATGTCTCTGTGATACGACGATATAAACTAGCTTATAAGGTACAAGCATGTTTCCTTTCATAACCTATTTCTTTTAAAGTCAGACTAAGATAAATATAAAATCCTATTTTCTCTCATTATGTGAGTCATTATTTTTGGTTGTTATATGTAAATTATTTGAATGATTTTTATAGGGCCCTCATCTCAGACATAACTTAAACAGTAATTTATTAAATGGGCCCCCCCCCTGGGGCCCCCATTTTATTTGAAATGTACTTCTGTTATAGTATTTTAATTAAGTTGTATAAAAATTCGCATTCGAGAAATAATTATTAAGAAGAGTAATTTTTTACACTTTTCATGAAAAATATTAAATTTAATCTAGAATGCTCCAGAAGGTTCTTTATTGTTCTATGGAAATATATTATTTGTATCTAAAAGCTTGTGTGTGTTTGTGTGGTGTCTTTCTAGGGTTGTGTTTGTTTGTGTAGTTCTTTCTAGGGTTGTTTGTGTTTGTGTAGAGTCTTTCTAGGGTTGTGTGTGTGTTTGTGTAGTGTCTTTCTAGTGTTGTGTGTGTGTTTGTTTTTGTGTCTTTCTAGGGTTGTGTTTGTTTGTGTAGTTCTTTCTAGGGTTGTTTGTGTTTGTGTAGAGTCTTTCTAGGGTTGTGTGTGTGTTTGTGTAGTGTCTTTCTAGTGTTGTGTGTGTGTTTGTTTTGTTACATTCTAGGGTTGTGTTTTTGTGTAGTGTCTTTTTAGGGTTGTATGTGTGTTTGTGTAGTGTCTTTTTAGTGTTGTGTGTGTGTTTGTGTAGTGTCCTTTTAGGGTTGTGTGTGTGTTTTGTATGATATTATTATTTTCATTTCCTAAACTAAAGACAGAAAATTGTGCATACAACAAAAAGTCTTAGTTATACAAGAAAAAAAGTTTTAAAAAGTAAAACAGAATAATTTTAAGAAAATAAAATTTAGAAATGTAGTTAAAAAAACAATAAATGATCTAGATAAAATAAGATTACCAATTTCTTTTTATTCTGACATAACATTCCACATAAAGATTTTAACATTTCATTGTGTTCATCCTATGCAGCTAAAATGTGAAAGAGGAATCACTGGTCTAATAGGTTCAAGACTGATCACGTCACTAGACAACAATAAACAAGTTCTGTGTGATACAGAAACAGACAGTGGTGGATGGATCATCATACAGGTAAAGTCAAATTAATTTTTTTCTCAGAGATTAATTATCGTGTATTGTTTAAGTTAAAGTAGTGTTAAATTAACACTGATTATTCACCTTAAAATGTTAAATCACCATGCATATTTTCTTAATTTCAATTTAGAAACCGTTATTATAAACTTTTTCCATTGTTCTAAGAAGAAAAAAAAGAGAATATTCATTCATGAGGAATTTATATTAGAGATTGACGTAAACCTTATATTATAAAATCTGAAAGTCTCAAATAGCAGATTCCTTACGTTATTTGAGTAAAAAAAAATACAACTAATTAATGATAATAATTTTCTAGAGGCATGTCAATGGCAAGGTCAACTTCAGCAGAAACTGGAATGACTATAAAATTAGATTTGGGTCATTGGATGCAGACTTTTGGATCGGCAAAGATCTCATATCAAACATTACATCAAAGGTCAAAGTATTTATTGCAAAGTAATCTCAAGTTTGAATTTGATTTTGGACAATGTTCATCTAACATTTATATATATATATATATATATATCATATTATATCAATTATATAATATCATAATTTTACTTATTATTTCTATCACATATCCATTTTTTGATCTTTTTTAATATATCATATATGTATATTATAACATCATACAATATCATAACATATTATATGATATCATAGAATAAAATACATTATCGTATGACATATGGCACTTTTAAAATATGGCATTATACCATAACTTAACAATTTTAAGTTCATCATATTAAAGTTGACCGAAACTAAAAGATGACATTTAATCCATTACATAAAAATGTGCCCAGTACAAAATATGACATTTAATTCATCGCATTAAAGTTTTCCCGGTCTAAAAATATGAAATCTAATTCATTGCATACAAGTTAATCCAGTCCAATTCATATTTTTTTTTTTCATCTTATTATAATTGCACGGGTCAAAAAATTGCATTTAATTTATTTAAAAAAATAAGTCATTTAATTGATCATATAAATTTTAGCCCATTAAAAAATATACCATTTAATGTATCACAATCAAATAGGCCTAGTTCGAAATATGATATTTAGTTTATGAATTTAAAGTTGGCTCAGTTCAATGGGACGTCGTGGTAGATTTTCTTAAGTATCTAGGCTGAAATAACTTCGTGACTCTGACGAAAATACTGCCAGAAAAATTCAAAAGATCCTAGAAACACATTCGCTAAATACTCCTAGGCAATTCCCAAAGTTTATAGTAATATTTGTAACATATCAAAGCTGAGAAACATGGCTGAAGTACTCAGACTTTGTAGGCTTATTGTCTGGGATGAATCCGCTATGGCACACAGAGGGGGTGTTGAGGCTTTAGACAGGACACTTAAAGATATCAGTTACACCAACAAACTAATGGGAGGGTTGACAGCTCTGGTGGCTGGAGACTCCCGGCAAACCCTACCTGTCGTTCCAAGAGGAACACGTGCAGACAAAGTTAAAGCATTTCTTAAATCTTCATACCTTTGGCCTCAAATCATTGTTCTTTCTTTGACATTAAACATGAGGGTTCATTTAAAAGGAAACAAAAAAGCGGCAGAGATCTCTGCCCATCTGATGAGAATAGGTCATGGCAGATTCAGTCGAGGAAATCGTACAATTACTATTCCTTCAAATATATGTCACCTTGTGAATACCTTATCAGACTTGCTTAAACACGTTTACTACAATCTACGAAATCTCCAAGAAAAAGACGTGACCTGGTTTAGAGAGAGAGCTATCCTTACACTGAGAAATGACGTGACTACAACTATAAACCACATTTTACTTCAAGAACTACCTTCAGAAACTATAACATAACAGTCTGTGGATTCAGTTGTTGAAGACGCGGTGCACTATCCAGCAGAGTTTCTCAACTCGCTAAGTCCTCAAGGCACTCCTCGACATAATCTAACTATGAAAGTGGGAACACCAATAATGTTATTACGAAACTTACAACCACCAAAACTTTGTAGCGGCACCAGACTTTAAATCTCGTGTCTGCAAAAGAACATAATCGAGGCAAGTATTTTCACTAGCAGTGGCTCAAGGAAGAAAGTTTTTATTCATGGCATCCCCGTTATACCCTCTGACCTCCCATTTCAATTCAAGCGCCTCCAATGTCTAGTAAGACTGCTTAGCAATGACAATTAATACGTGTCTAGGACAGACCCTACAAAAGTTGGCATTGATTTAAGAACAGATTGCTTTTCGCATTGCCAACTATACGTTGCGTGCTAAAGAGTGAGCTCAGAGCACAATTGTGGTCATACTACAACTGTATTGCCAAACAGACAACGAAGTATAAAATGTGATCCTTAAAAAATAAATATTAGTAACTTTTCACTCAATTTATTGATAATATCTTACCTTTTTTTTTCTTAAAAAAAGGCTCTCCACTGCGAAGCGCGGGTATTTTGCTAGTCTAATATATATTAATAACGCATATATAAAAAATAACACATAAAATCTCTTTTTATTAAGTGTATTCACACAAATAAAAACAGAAAAATATCTATTCTCTTTGTAAATTTAAACAAAATGTCACATACAATATTATTTAACTACCTTTATTTATTAAAAGTAGACCATATAATTTCTATTAACTACTTATATTAAAACAAATTAACACATACAATCTCTGTTGACTAATTTTATGTTGTTGTTCCTCCGTGGAAATCGACTAGAACCATCGAATCATCCGGTTAGGGAGGGTGGGTTTCGGTGAGCTCGTAGGTGGCTTGCTGCTCCTATCCGTGCTCGGAAAAATATCTGGCACCATGGGCAGTGGAGAGTTGCCACAGTTGCTGATCTAATATTGCCCTTACGGACAAGCCATACGTGCCTCAGCTTAAGTTATTCTACTGGCTTCATGAGTTTCAGCCCCCCTCTTGAAAGCTACTCACCACCTGGTCTGGTCTGGGCTGTCTGCACCCATTTAGTAGGGTTGATGCTGAAGGCCAACATTGCAGCGTCAAGTGTGTCTTTTTAATGCATGTTTTGACCTCCTTGGGAGCACTTGCCTCTATTGAGTTCAACGAAATATATCTGTTTTTAGAGACGGTGTTCTTCTATACGGCCTACGTTTTCCATCTAATGGAGTTGATACTCCATCAGGGTGGTGAAGATACTAGGTAGGTTAGCTCTAGCAAGGATCTCTGTGTCAGTAACTTTTCTTGCCACCTGATGCCGATGAATGTCCTGAGGCAGGTTGTGTGATAATGTGTCAGTTTCTTGGCGTGACGCTGGTAGACTGTCCACGTTTTACATCCATTGAGTAATATCGAGGAGACTGCTGCGCTAAAGACCGTGATCTTCGTTTCTCTCTGACACCTCTCCTGTGCCTTTCTTTGCTGCGGAATCTCCCAAATATGGCACTAGCTTTTGCTAGTCTGACATTCATTTCATCAACCATGATCTGGAGAGGATGCTGTCCATGTAAGTTCTTCTTCTTCTTATATATGAGGTGCCCACGATCAATTTGTTGATCATTCTGGCTCCTGGTTTAAATTCAGAGTTTGCCTTCTCTTAGATGGGTTGCCGTCCAACGCTAACGAGTCCCATCTACCCGGGGTGCTTGGGATGATTTGCTTTTGGTGGGGATTGAACTCCAGACCACCAGCTGTTTAGTTTGAGACCGTTTAGACCGCTCGGCCACCCAGCACCCCAAAGTTAATTTATCCATCGCGTTAAGACGCTGTCCACTGATGATGATGTTTCGTTAAACGTAGGATTTACTTGGGAGCTGGTTTATACATCATCTCAGCCTTCTTGGTGTTCATCGTTAAGGCCAAAGTTATTGCAGGTCCAAGAGAAGGCTGTGTTGCATGGCGGCGTCTGAGGCAGCGTTGAGAATCTCGTTGCTGGTGCTTTGTTTAACCTTGGTTTTTGCTTGAAGCCTGCTAAGGTTTATGACTAATATATAGTTGGGAAAATAGATTTGCAAGCCCGTGGTGGAGTCCTTGAATGCATCAGACATATTGCTGAATACGTAATACTAAAGAGTGTGGGAGCCAGTACACAGCCGGCCTCAACAGCGTTTGGGACAGGGATTTGCTTGAGATGACTGACCGTTGTCCTGCAATCGGGCCAGCCACCCATCATTCAGGATACGGATGATGTTGTTGAACTTGTCTGAGCATTTATATATGAGCTATGTATATGGAAACAAAGTGATACGTACAAACTCTGTTAACTACTTACATTTGATTAGACGACACACACATCTCTATTGACTACATTTATATAAACAAAGTAGCCCATACATTATCTATTGACTACGTTTATATAAACAGAATAACACATACAATATCTATTTACTACGTTTATATGAACCGAGTAACATATACTATCTCTATTGACTACGATTATATAAATAGAGTAGCATAGCAGTTATTGAAAATTCTAATTATAAAGTTAATAATAAAATTATTTTTAACTATACTTTGAGAAACAAAAATTATTTTTATTACTATTGTTTACTATGGGCAGTTTGCTTTGGTGAGGAGGAAATATTTTTAGAGAGGTCAACGGTATGTCATCTGTTAAAGATCTGATTACAACGTCAAGTCATTACCACATCTCCTCGGCCAGTAAACCAAGATTACACTCATCTCCTCGGCAAGTAAACCATCATTACAATCATCTCTTTGGCCAGTAAACTATCATTACAATCATCTTCTTGGCCAGTAAACTATCATTACAATCATCTCTTCGGCCAGTAAACCATCATTACAATCATCACTTCGTCCAGTAAACAATCATTACAACCAAAAAGTATTTTCTTTGAAACTTTCCTGTTGTATTTTATTCACATTTTAAGACCTTGCCAATTTCATTTTTTTCTCTTATGTCACAACCAGAAAATCTACACACTGAGGATTGACATGAGACAGGGAAGTAATGCGTAGAGTGCTGAATATGATTCTTTTGTGGTGAAGAATGAGTCAGACAAATACAGACTCAATCTCGGTGTTTTCAGTGGTAATGTCAAGGACTCTTTCAGCAAGCATAACAACGTAACATTTTCTACACCAGACAGAGACAATGGTATTCACAGTAGCGTCAATTGTGCTCAACATTATCAATCAGGATGGTGGTATAATGCGTGCCATTCTTCATATTTAAATGGTGTTTGGGGTTTAAGTACAGCCTGTGGTTTATGTTGGTATTATAACTCCGCCTTTAATCTTTTGGATTTCGTTTAAATGAAAATTAGACTTAAATAAAATGCACGTCTACGCCAGTAATAATTATTGGACATTTCTTTGTGAAACTCGCTTTGTTGGAATTGCTTTAAAACATGTTGATTTTGTTCTTCTATTTAATAGAAACAAATAAAATAAAACATTTTAAATTATGAACACCATGAATATGAAATGTTGAGAAAATGATTTTGTACAAGAAAAAAACTCATCAAATGAATTACTTTAAATTCATATGTGTATGTCAGTGGGATCTTTCATAACGAGCTCTCCCTTTTAGAAATACATCAGTTAACTAAGACATTTTGTCAATAATTTTTGTCTTTGTTATCGAACTATTCTTTGCGTTTTAAAAATAGTGATACTTCAGTACATCCAATGGCTTTTAGTTTTAGTATGTTTACAGTACACATGGTTTGTGTTAGTCATGAGTTCGAAGACTACTTTTTGTTATTATCGTCTTGTTGTCATCTGTTAAAGATCTGATTACAACGTCAAGTCATTACCACATCTCCTCGGCCAGTAAACCAAGATTACACTCATCTCCTCGGCAAGTAAACCATCATTACAATCATCTCTTTGGCCAGTAAACTATCATTACAATCATCTTCTTGGCCAGTAAACTATCATTACAATCATCTCTTCGGCCAGTAAACCATCATTACAATCATCACTTCGTCCAGTAAACAATCATTACAACCAAAAAGTATTTTCTTTGAAACTTTCCTGTTGTATTTTATTCACATTTTAAGACCTTGCCAATTTCATTTTTTTCTCTTATGTCACAACCAGAAAATCTACACACTGAGGATTGACATGAGACAGGGAAGTAATGCGTAGAGTGCTGAATATGATTCTTTTGTGGTGAAGAATGAGTCAGACAAATACAGACTCAATCTCGGTGTTTTCAGTGGTAATGTCAAGGACTCTTTCAGCAAGCATAACAACGTAACATTTTCTACACCAGACAGAGACAATGGTATTCACAGTAGCGTCAATTGTGCTCAACATTATCAATCAGGATGGTGGTATAATGCGTGCCATTCTTCATATTTAAATGGTGTTTGGGGTTTAAGTACAGCCTGTGGTTTATGTTGGTATTATAACTCCGCCTTTAATCTTTTGGATTTCGTTTAAATGAAAATTAGACTTAAATAAAATGCACGTCTACGCCAGTAATAATTATTGGACATTCTTTGTGAAACTCGCTTTGTTGGAATTGCTTTAAAACATGTTGATTTTGTTCTTCTATTTAATAGAAACAAATAAAATAAAACATTTCAAATTATGAACACCATGAATATGAAATGTTGAGAAAATGATTTTGTACAAGAAAAAAACTCATCAAATGAATTACTTCAAATTCATATGTGTATGTCAGTGGGATCTTTCATAACGAGCTCTCCCTTTTAGAAATACATCAGTTAACTAAGACATTTTGTCAATAATTTTTGTCTTTGTTATCGAACGATTCTTTGCGTTTTAAAAATAGTGATACTTCAGTACATCCAATGGCTTTTAGTTTTAGTATGTTTACAGTACACATGGTTTGTGTTAGTCATGAGTTCGAAGACTACTTTTTGTTATTATCGTCTTGTTATTTTAGCTTGCATTTTTTAGTTTGAAATGAAAATTATTTTTAATAACAATCGAGTTATTATGGACTGTTATCCGTATTAAAAAAAATTATCTTATTTTAGTATAATAACAATATACATGAACTGTTGAAACCATGTCTTAAATAGACCTATAAAGAATAACCATACCAAAACTAAGGCTAATTACACTTAAAAATGTTTGTTAAGTTAATGATAAATTGAAACAATCAAAAAATAAACCTATTGATTAATTGTATATTGATTGGCTTGGATCGGTACAATTTAAAAGAAGATCCAATGTTGTAAAAGGTACAATGATGACAAGGTAATCTACACCCATACATCAAATGTTAGTAACAAATCTCTGTCTCCTACAGCAAAACTCTACCCTAATAAATGATAGCACAACATCTTCCTCTTCCTTCCTGGAGATGACGTAAACATGACGCCAACATAACACTTTGTAAACTATTTTAAAAAATGATAATGCCATTTAGGTTGATCCGTTGATTTCTTGACGTCAACACTGAGTAAATGTGCTGTTGTTGATGTCATTAAATATAGTAACTTTTGATTTGATTAATTTACATAGGATGTTGAATATAGTGTGTTGTAACAATTGGAGTAGCTGATAGTTCCGATAAAATAGATGCGAGGACATGTGTGCACAAATTTATGACACTCGTTTAAAGTTAAAGATTTGTTTCGTAATATTAGTCTTTATTTAATTTTCCAAGTATGCACTTTGGAAATTACAATAATTTAATTTTTCGAAGGTTTCAACAGAAACGGTAATATACATTGATTTCAATGGGATCATTATTTTAGTTATGGGAAAGTCTAAGGACGGAGTCACACTAATAGTTAATGAACTGACAACAAAACAGACTAACACATGTTAAGTGGACTCACTAACAAATAAAGACATGACAAATGGACTAACGGTAAGCTCAAGACCTGATAAGTGGAATCTCGGACAACTAAAGTCATGCTAAGTGGACTAACTGACAACTAAAGTCATGCTAAGTGGACTCACTGACAACTAAAGTCATGCTATGTGGACTCACTGACAACTCAAGATTCAATAAGTGGACAACTGAAACAAAAGTTAACTGATAAAACAATAAATGAACACATAGAAAGGGGAACCAAAAATAATTAGTGTACCCACTGACAACTGAAGACATAATTAGTGGACCCACTGACAACTGAAGACATATTTAGTGGTCCCATTGACAACTGAAAACATAATTAGTGGACCCACTGACAACTGAAGACATACTTAGTGGACCCACTGACAACTGAAGACATAATTAATGGACCCACTGACAACTGAAGATATATTTAGTGGACCCATTGACAACTGAAAACATAATTAGTGGATCCACTGACAATCGAACATATACCAATCTTTTAATCGGATCATTAAATGGAAACTTCATTCGAGAAGCCACCGTCTTTCGAATATGTCAAAAAGATAGCATTTAAACAATAGTTTCATGATTATCAAATTAATGTATCCTAATATAACTTATTCTATCAGTCTATGCAGTTTTACATTATGTATATTCATAATAAATAAACATGAAATTCTAATGAGTAAAACAAAATGAATACCTAACAGTAAATTCTACTTATTTAAATACAAAGAAAAACTGTGTAGCATCTTATGAATTAACTCATAATTTTGACTTTGGGAAAATATACATCAATGTATTTAATTACATAATGTAATATTATTGTCTTTTTTCTTTCACTTAAATCAGTGGTTCTCAACCTTCCTAATGCCACGACCCCTTAATACAGTTTCTTGTATGTGGTTACCCCCAACTATAAAATTATTTCCGTTGCTACCTCATAAATATGTGTTTTCAGATGGTCTAAGGCAACCCCTCTGTAAGGTTAGTTCGACCTCAAAAGGGTCACAACCCACAGGTTGAGAACCACTGGTTTAGTGCGCCATTCGATTCGTAGATGAATGTGTAGTGTTCATTTGACGTTGGTTAAGTAGCCCTTACACAAGTGGTAAAGGTATTATTCTCATTTGATAATGGACAAGTGGTCATCAGAAAGGAGATATATATAGATGTGTTTTTCATTTGATGATTGTAAAGTAGTAGAGTTGTAATGGCGGCTTAGGGATTAGTGGAATGATCTTCAACTTTTTACCATATAAGCCATTTTTTAAAATAAAAGACTTTTTCTGATTCTTTCTAACATTCATTTCAGTAGCTAATGGTCAATCTACTAATAGAAAGACCTGAGCAGCCTGTCGACTTCCTGCTGGATCTAACCATGTGTATCATGAAGCGTATGGAAATTCGCTACGAACTGGGGCATATACTAGTACAGGCCTCTTCTTCCAATGATTCCGATTTCAGATTTATGAACGATGCTTCTGAATATGAGG
>CAXITT010001242.1:3572-14033 GCA_964033795.1 Lymnaea stagnalis | reverse complement strand
ATATGAAATTTATAAATATTAAATTTAAACGCAAATGATTACAAAAGTAACCCGATGAAGAGAACACCCGCTCTGCCTTCACACGGGTCGTATGCTACTGAGTGAGACATGTGTATGCAGAGTTAATCAAGTTCGTAACGGTCATATTTACATTACGTCAGAACTGTAAGTTTTATTATCGGCTTAAGTAACTAGTGTACAATCAGGACATGGGCCGTACGTTGCAGGGTAACTCTTGACTTGGCGAATCTTCTTCATAATGAGTCTGATTACCTCCATTAACTCCAGCTGTGTTGATATCCCTAATTACTTCATTCAATATGCTAATTTTATCCAAGGAATCGTCCAATGCAGCTAGTTTTTCATGTCAACACTTGAGAAGCGACACACGGGACGCATTAATTGTATCATTCACACCGTCTGAGAATGGCTGTGGAATAAAAAATAAAAGTCTGCCTTGGCCGACTTTGCTGTATTGCTACAATTGCGTCCCTTCGTTGTCAATACGTGAGTCCAGTGATTCTTGAGGTTAGATGTGAGGCGCCAGTGATTCTTGAGGTGAAATGTGAGGGGCCACTGATTCTTGAGTTGAGATGTGAGTGACCAGTGATTCTTGCGTTGACATGTGAGGGGCCAGTGATTCTTGAGTTGAAATGTGAGGGACCAGTGATTCTTGCGTTGACATGTCAGGGATCAGTGATTCTTGCGTTTACATGTGAGGGGCCAGTGATTCCTGAGTTGAAATGTGAGGGGCCAGTGATTCTTGAGTTGAGATGTGAGGGGCCAGTAATTCTTGATTTGAGATGTGAGAGATCATGTTGTCTTACTTGTAGCTAGTCATTCAACATCTAGACAAATAGATAGAGGTGTCAGGGTTTTTTTGTATCAGACACAGTATTGCGAAATATAACCGCCTTGGTCTATTTCTATATTCTTATGTAGCTTAGTGATAGTTTCAACTGTAACGATTTGATGTAAAGCCACTTCAACAACGCAGCTGTTGTCCACGCTAGTCACTCTATATATTCGCAGACGTCCAATTTCAACATATCATTTATTTATTGACAACTTACACAATATAGAATAAGTTTCACATCGATGATTTACAGCCGCAGTCCCATTACATTTCAATTCGTTGAGAAGATTACCTTTGTTTTGACCTTCCAACTACCACCTTTAAAACGACAATATGTCAATACGTGTCCTTTCCCATTTCCGCCTTGTCTGTCTTTCGATCTTTTTTTTATCGGTGCGTAAACTCGCTCATCTGCTAAATTGTAATACTTACTCGTCTCTATTAATGTACCTAAATTATCGTCATGCTACAATATAAAAAAAAAAAAATCTAACGAAAAGTTATTATCAAATAACTTATGTTTCAATCTCAATGGTCATCAATGTTTAAATCGAAGTGATCAAATAAAAAATTAATTTAGCAGAAGTGAAAAGAGGATTGATAATTTAAAAAAGAGAATTTAGCCAATTTTTTTTTTTTAAAAGTTGATTTTAATAGTGCTATTTTTTTTTATTGTTTTTTTTAATATTTTTTTTTCGGTACATTTTCCGTTGTTGTAATTGATGCTTTAAAAAACGAAGATATTGTTTGTTAAGCTCAAATTCCATTACACATTTTATTATATTTTTTCTCCTAAATTTCTTTAGATGGACAACTTTTCATCGGGAAAATCACGCACAATTCTATCCATCATATTTCAACCTCCGTAAAAAAAAATCACTCTTTGGGGATATTTGTTCTCCTGGAAATTCTTGGACCACGCAAACGACGAAATCAGGAGAGAGTTTACATTCCACTCCGGGGTTCAACAGCAAAGGGACGAATTATTCCGGCAACTCACGAAACAGAGAGGTGGTGTCGTCGTGTTTTTCGGTGTACACGTCAGAAGAGGGGATTTCTTAGCAGAGCGTCATCAAAATGCTATGTTTGGGGTACCGCAGCTTTCGTATTACGTCAAGGCTTTTGCGACATTAAAGAACTGTTGCCCAATAGCTCTCTGGTCTTCATCGTAGCCAGCGACGACCTCACGTGGTGCGAGAGCAATCTCAAAGCCAGCGACGTCGTCATCTTAAACAAAGGATCGCCCGGGCTGCACCTAGCCACCTCGCTTTTCTTCATGTTGAGTCCGAGCTGTGGCTACGTCACTTATCTTTTCCTGTACTTGCTGTTGGTTGGGGGACAGTAGTACAATTCCATCTACAAAGTCAAGGTCATTCAGCTGTTGCTTGTGTGGCCACTGTGTTCTGTTCCTCTTTTTGTATGTGGATTCTTTCATTATCAAGTCTATATCAATGATGTATTGGAAAGGGGAAAAGCGACATCCATGTCTGACTCCTGGTTCCATCTTACAGGCATTTTTAAATCTACTTGCTTGTATCTGCGTACGTGACATTTAAAAAAAGAAAATAGACCTCTGAAGGATCCTGACTAGTTTTCCTGTTACTCCATAATGCCAGTAAAGATTACCACAGGGTTTGTCGGTTCAGGATATCACCCGCCCGCATTTCCATGGTAGATCAAATTTAGATATAGACGGAGGGACATCAGATGAGAGAAGATTCTTTTATTGATCCAAACAAATGGAAATGTTTTATGATTGCATTGTACATTTTCAGCACATACAAAAAAATATTTCAAACAAGACATTTGTAATAAATTTTTTCACTAGCAGCCATTCCGTGAGTTCTCTTAGCCATATCTGGGACTTATTAGTTCTCATTAAGATTTGTGACTTCAGTGGGAGCACGCTGGTAAATTCGTACAGATTGGGGAACAAAAGAATTTCTATATCTTTCAGTCCTCGCCCTGATGAAAAGAATTCGTCCTGAACCACGGATTCTAAATATCTGTAATGAAGAGGGTGGGATGTATCATCCAAAATGTGTTTAGTTTTACAAAAACATCTTTCTTCAAATAGTTCTTCCAGTGAAGGTTGTGTTTTGTATGTGTTATGTTCCTGGCGTTCTCGATTAGTCGGTTTATGCGGTGTTTAAAATCAGACGTTGAATTGCCACACCATCCGGTACTACGAATGAAAATGTTGGTCCACTACGAAGACTGTTTCACCACCGGGATACACATTTCAAACCTCCGGGGACCAAACACGTTGCGGCTTGTGGGATGCACCGTTCACAAAAGCACATATTGTGCAGATGTGCCTTAAGGCTATTTGCGTAACAGTGATGACAGTTTTAAGCGTTTTCTGATAAAACGGTGATTGATGTCAATATATATTTGTTTTTATCTTTCGTTTCCTTTTTGATTTTATGTTCACTTTGCATGTTCCTAGTTTCTTTTTACGCCTTAGAAGGTTTCGATGTTTAGTTAAAGCTTAGCAGTCACGTCGCTGGAAGGAGAACGGTGTTCGGCAACCTCACGACTGCATGCCAGACCACTAGTTACAAAGGTAATGCTCTCTTTTGGATTTATTGCCATACCAAGATGAAACGAGCCTTAAATGCTGCTGTTATAAAGAAATATTTTTTAAAAAAATTTTTTTTAACCTGGGCTGATGTTATCGTGAGTAAACGGTGGTTGAAATTTGAAGCTGTATTTTTATTGTACCGTATTCAAAGACTTCGAATTTTAAGACATCTGCTTTGAGACATGTATAAGTGTTTTGTAAGACATGTACAACTTTGGTTTAAGACATGCATACGTCTGTTTTAATACATATATAAGTGTGTTTCATGTATTTATTTTCCGAAGGTGTTAGGTGAAATGTGAAGGAGTGAACTTTTCATTCAGTTGTGAATATATTTTCAAAGAAATGATATCCCACGTTCAATGATATGTACAAATATAGAACGTTAATTTAACAAATAAAATTTTAAAAAATACTGATGAGTTTATTAATAGAATGCGTGTTTGAATACTTTTTCTTCATAGGATGGTGGCGTAAAACATTTTTGATTCAAATAAATCTTATTTTTTTGCTGTTTCAAAACTTAATGAAACAAAACCCAAATAAAAAAGTGTATGTTATAAATCCTTCATAAAATGCATTTGCCAGAAGTGGGGGTTGGGGTGGGGTTGGGCTGACAATTTGATAAAGCACGCATAGAAGTAATGCACTTTCAAGGTATCCTAATTAGTGCCACCCTCCCCCCCCCAAAAAACACACTTTTTCAAGACTTGCAGCCACACATCTTTTATTTCACGTATCTGAAATGTATTAATGACCCCTTGCTTTATAGCAATATATTTTTTTTTTTATTTCTATATTTGGAAGGATTATTGGAAATGATTGTTTGCCTTTCCTTTGAAAACAGAAAAAAACACTTATTTTTGGTGAATTTGGGATTTAAGGAGGATAGGTATGAAAATTTAAGAGAATGTGTTGTCACCGGCAAAAAGTGTATGTGGTAAGTTGCAGCTCGATAGGTTGACCGGAAGTGGGTCAATTAGCCGTCCAATGATTATAAAAATGCAGCACGAAGAAAAACACCGGAGCAAAAGTTAATATAAAGGATTTTTTTTTAAACGTCCCTCAAGCCAGGCTCTGTCTTTATACAATATTCTGACACCCCATCCTCAAGCCAGGCTCTGTCTCTACGCAATATTCTGACACTCCATCCTCAAGCCAGGCTCTGTCTCTATACAATATTCTGACACCCCATCCTCAAGCCAGGCTCTGTCTCTATACAATATTCTGACACCCCATCCTCAAGCCAGGCTCTGTCTCTATACAATATTCTGACACCCCATCCTCAAGACAGGCGCTGTCACTATACAATATTCTGACACCCCACCCCCACTCCCTTTGCAAAAATAAGATAAGATTCTTTTATTGATCAAAACAAATGGGCATGTTTTTGATTGCATTATGAATATACATTTTCAGCACATACATAAACATGCATTTTAATAAAGTCCACATTTTTCAACGAACACAAGACATGTAAATTAAATTATTTCAATTGTAAATTAAAACAGCTATTCAGCGAATTCTCTTAGCCATATCAGGGAATTATTAGTTCTCATTGAGATTTTTGACTTCTGCTGCAGCACGCTCGTAAATTCGTACCGATAGGGGAACAAAAGTGTTTTTTTTTATATGTTTCAATCCTCGCCCTGAGAGAACGAATACATACCGAACGGGTCGATCCTAATTATCTGTGATAAAGAGGATGGGATGTATCATCCAAAATTTGTTTATTTTTACAGTAACATCTTTCTTCAAATAGTTCTTCAAGTGAAGGATGTTTAGTTTGTGTTATGTTCCTAGCTTCTTTGATTAGTCTNACTCCCTTTGCAAAAATAAGATAAGATTCTTTTATTGATCAAAACAAATGGGCATGTTTTTGATTGCATTATGAATATACATTTTCAGCACATACATAAACATGCATTTTAATAAAGTCCACATTTTTCAACGAACACAAGACATGTAAATTAAATTATTTCAATTGTAAATTAAAACAGCTATTCAGCGAATTCTCTTAGCCATATCAGGGAATTATTAGTTCTCATTGAGATTTTTGACTTCTGCTGCAGCACGCTCGTAAATTCGTACCGATAGGGGAACAAAAGTGTTTTTTTTTATATGTTTCAATCCTCGCCCTGAGAGAACGAATACATACCGAACGGGTCGATCCTAATTATCTGTGATAAAGAGGATGGGATGTATCATCCAAAATTTGTTTATTTTTACAGTAACATCTTTCTTCAAATAGTTCTTCAAGTGAAGGATGTTTAGTTTGTGTTATGTTCCTAGCTTCTTTGATTAGTCTCTTTTTTCGATGTTTAATATCAGACGATGAATTCCCACACCAGCACGTAATACTGAAATTACGTAGGCTTCCAATTATTGCACTTTGGAATAATTTAAACACTTGTTCATTATCGCCGAAATTGTACAGTTTTTTTAAAGTAAAACCGTCTTTGGTTGAATTTCTTTTACAGCATTTGGTCGGGCTTATTCCTTGTTAGGTTATCATAAATGGTGACACCTAAGTACTTATAAGCCTCTACTTTCTCTACACTTTGATTTTTTTTTAATGTTGTGTTCTGCAATCTTGTTTTCCACCTTTCGGAAATCAACAACAATTTCCTTTGTTTTTGAACATTCGGCTGGCGAAATATTTCATTGCGACAATTGATTAGGCTTGTAAATACATGGCGGTATAAGTCTTCTCCCTCAGATATTAAACCAATGATGGTGGTATCATAAGCCAATGTTATGATTGGAACGGTTTCGCTTGAGCTCTGAATATCATTGGTATATATTAAATACAGGAGAAGGAGAGAACGCAACCTCGTGGCACCCAGGTGCTTTTTACTCGGTTAGAGATAATTGGTCATTTACCTTGACATATTGTGGTCGATTTGTTAAAAAGTTCAGTATCCAAGCTTTAATATTTGAATTCACGCCTAACGAGGAACGTTTCTTTGTCATAAGATGATGTTGCATAGTGTCAAATGATGATAAGAAGTTTAAGAAAAGAAAACTAGCATATTTTTGTATTGTTATCTAGGCTACCTCTAAACGACCCTCATTTTTGGAATGCAGTCTTATTACAATGGAACTGACTGGATCAATACAAATTGTAACATTTGTTCTCTGTATGTTTAAAAGTGATGAATTTTATATTTTTGATGTGATCATTTTTTTTTACTTCACATACAGGAAACATGGCCAAAGATGTAGTGGACAGTAAATTCGCAAAATGGCTAGCCCCCCCCCCCCCAATCCCCCTTCAATCATATAGAGGCTATTAGAGGGATTGGAGGTGATTCTACTTTTCCTTTCTCTGCTCTGAGGAGCATTTTATATTTTTGTTGTTATTATTTTTTTTTTCTTCACATACAAGAAAAATGGACAAAGATGTAGTTGACAGTAAATTCGCAAAATGGCTAGCCCCCCCCCCCCCAATCCCCCTTCAATCATATAGAGGCTATTAGAGGGATTGGAGGTGATTCTACTTTTCCTTTCTCTGCTCTGAGGAGCACAAAATAATTCAAAACATTACTAATTTTGTGCAGCTGATTTAAAGTGAAAAGTAATGGAGGACATGTTAAATCTTTGTATCTAAAATTAACTTTTTACACCAAGCCTATAAGGGAAGTAACGATGAATTAACAAAATTAATTTGTAATAATTCAATCACCGCCCTTGTTTTAACAAAAAAAGTAAATTGTAATGCCCACCCTTACTCCCACGAGAACGTCGTTGAAAAGCCAATATTTTTATTAAGGAGAAACAAAGGAGTACGTTTTACTTGTAGCTGATTACAGTGGTTTGTATTGTAAAAATAAAATGCAATTTCTCACCATATTTCTTCCAAACAGTTATCACGTTTCTTAGCCTACACCACCCCCTCCCCCCCCCCCTTTTAAAGTCAATAAATAAAGGACTACGTTCAAACTGTGTTAAGCATTTAGTCGAACAAAGTATGTTGAGGCTTGAAAAAAACGTTCTGGTCTCATCGCCCTGTCTCTGAATTCAAGCTTCCGCATACCTTGTTGGTCTCTATGCCACCCTTAAAGTCAATTTGTTTTCACTTCCATTTTAACTCAAGACTCTCAAACCCCGCATGATCAAACTAAGTACCGTGGGCAATATCCGGAAATATCCGGCCATATCCGGCCATGTCCGGCCATATCCGGCCATATCCGGCCATATCCGGCCATATCCGGCCATATCCGGCCACACCCGGCCATGTCCGGCCATATCCGGCCATATCCGGCCATATCCGCCATATCCGGCCATATCCGACCCATGGATGGTCCTTAAATTGAACATCCTGTTACTTGATTTCCAGGCAGCAGTGACAAAAAATAATAGAACCGGACGTTGACCATTTCATTAGTCTAAATGTTAGAGTTCATAGTTTCCCATGTATACACAACAAAACTTATTTTGTAGCACAGCAAATAAGATAGATGCAGTGTGGAAAGGAGTTTATTTTTATTTTGAAACTATAAATAGGCCCCGGCAGTGCCCGAGGGACAGTGAACTGTAAAGGCGTAACTAGGGGAGGCAGGGGGACAAATGTCCCTGGGCGCCAGACTAGTTAGGGGTGCCAAAATGTTCTTTCATATTGTTTTATTGATGAAAATAATGGGTTTGAGAGTTTAAAAAAAGTAAGGGAGGTTCTTTAAAATGAATCTTGTCCCCGGGCGCCAAACACTGTAGCTACGCCTCTGGTGAATTGGCCCCCTTATATACTGTTTAAGGACCCTTGCTTGATATCAATCGATGCTAGCGAGTTCTCCGATATGATAAAGTTTAAAAAAAAACAAAAAAACTTAAATAGAAATATTTAGTGTCTAGGAAGCTGCATCACAATAATACTTGTATGTTTGGAACTAACAGGGCTGGAGTTAATTAGATACCTTGATGTTTTAAGTAACAGAAGGATCAACTTTTTTTTTTTGAAATTTATAAATATGCCCTCTTCTCCCCCCCCCTCCCTTTTTTTCGCAAAAGCAAAACAAATAATAAGTAAAACATAATTTAGTTTAAGTATATCATTTTATTACGTATTTCCCCCCCCACCCCCAAATCACATTGAAATGTAAGTTGAAAGTATTTCGTTATTAAACAGTTGTAGGGATAGGGGACGTGGTTTATTCTAATGGTGGTTTAATTACGATACGGTGGTGGCTATACCGAAAGTAAGTTTTCAGATTAAATCTATTGTATGGCGTTGTCAAAGTATTTCAGAAATTCAATCATTGTTCTATGTTAAGTGTACTGCTGACTATACGAACGGACGGCTTTCAAAACCTGCAAAACTAAAACCAAATATTACTTAGGTCTCAGATTAAAAAAGTTAACCAGTAGGCAATTAACACAGTTAACCAGTTAACAAATAAAACAGTTAACAAGTCCACAAATAAAACAGTTAAGCAGTCCACAAATAAAACAGTTAACCATTCCAAAAATAAAACAGTTAGCCAGTCTACATTTAAATCAGTTGACCAGTCCACAAATAAAACAGTGAGTAAACAAATAAAACTGTTAACCAATCCACAAATAAAACATTTAGCCAGTCTAAATTTGAAACAGTTAACCAGTCCACAAATAAAACAGTTAACAAGTCCACAAATAAAACAGTTAACCAGTCCACAAAAAAAAAAGTCTTCAGTTCTTTTGATGTTTCATGATCCAATCGTTTCAATGGCGCTTCTATAAGCAACTCTATCCATCTCAACCTGGTCACGTCTCATTGACAGATCAGGGAACAGAAGAAATGGTGGAACAATCATATAACAGCAAGGTAGTGTCGGACAGACGGGATTATCATAACTTAAATTACATTTTTACTTTTTATTCTCTTTTATGTTTCATTTATAAGAATAAGTTAATAACATGTGTACAACATACACTAATCAAGTTGATTCCTTCACGTGGCTCTTCTTGGCGGCAAACAGTACACAGCGGTTCCTGGAAAAACCCGGACATGCGCATCGATATTTTATCATGTTTGTTTGTCTGTATGTTTATGGGCCACTTCAACAGTTGCGAACAAACGCTGCTCGTAAGCCATTCAAGGAATCAATAGATTGCAACGATTACAAACTCGTTATGTGTTGTTTTCGGGACCACGTCCATGGAAATGCCACAAATGCAATGCAACGCGGCTCTTGGGTAGAAACACCAGCAGAACTAGAGAAAGAAAGTGGAGAATTTTGTGAAAAAGAATTTTTGATTTAATGCGTTAACGACGTCATAAAGTCTGAGATATTGCTAGGAAATTTCAGGGATCCACAAAGGCTTGGGACCCGATCCAACGCAAAGGCAGCAACACTGAGAGCTGCAAGGGGAATCCCCCCTCCCCCCACCCCCTGCAGTGGTTTTTACGCAGGCCAATGAGCTTGTCACATAAAAGAATCAAATGTTAAGAAAACTAAACCACAAAAAAAAAATTTAGATTTCGAGCTATTCCTGAACGAAAATATGATACATAAACGGCGACGTTGAATTTACTGAGTCCACATAGAGTGGGAGCATTGACCCACTTTAGTGACGAATTGTTAAGTTATAGAATCGTGGTTGCTGCACTGCAGAAGATCATATGAAAAAACTGGAAAATCCAAAGCACTAAGGATTATACACTATTTTTCAGTGGAAACAACACCAATACCTTAGGAACAGCGTTTGCAGTCAAAGAAAAGAGACAGAAATGGAGTCATTGTGTTTAAACCAGTGAGTGGAAAACCGAGCTTCATAAGGATAAAGGGGGGGGGGATGTTTGACACCACGTTAACCGGCGCACATGCTCCAACGAAGGTTGCAGATGAAAGCACTAAGGAATATCTCTCTGAAACACTCGAAAGAATCTTTGATGAGCCACCACGCCATGATGCAAAGTTGTCATGGAAATTTCAAAGCGAAAATCGCGCAAGAACTCTATGCTTAGAGACCAACTATTGGAAAAGAAAGTCTGCATGACGAGAGCAATGACAACGGAACACGTCTTGCAGACTTCGCTACATGG